>JAGGCT020001391.1:0-50000 GCA_017654935.2 Phymorhynchus buccinoides
CAATTTGTCATTTTTGTTTGACGTATGATCCCTTTTCTTTCCGTGAATCATTTCTCGGTCTTCCCAAATGAAGTACTGTATTTTTCAGACTATAAGGCGCACCTTTGTATAAGGCGCACCCCTCAAATTTTACCCAAATTTCAGATTTTGTTACTATATTTTCTTACTATTTCATCAGTCACATTATAAGGCGCAGGGGTCTGAGTCTTGGAAAAAAAGTATCGCCTTATAGTCCGAAAAATATGGTAAATGAAATGCGAATGTGTATTGTACAGTGGAGTCTTGAGGCCAACTTTGGGTTGATGCCGTTCATCATCCTGTACAATAACCTGATCCCCATCTGCCTGCAGGAAGAACATGTCACTGCACACTAGGTGCTCATTTTCTTGACATTTACTATAATGTGACCCTGTTTTACTGTGTGTTGCGCAGTGGATCCTGAGGCCAACTTTGGGCTGACGCTGCTGACGTTCATCATCCTGTACAACAACCTGATCCCCATCTCCCTGCAGGTCACCCTGGAGATGGTCAAGTTCATTCAGGCCATCTTCATCAACTGGGTCAGTCTCTCTTTCTTTTCTTTTCTTTTTTGTACCCAAGGTTGAAGTGAACAGTTGAGAGTGTTATACTGTTTTGTGTGATGTAAACACAGAAAGGGGCCCTTTACTCAACTGGCTTTTATCACTGGATGACATTAGCCCATAGAAAGGGCCAATAGTAAATGAGAGCTGCACTATAGATGATATTCCACAGCATTGGAATATCATGGTACAGCTTAGTCTTTCGTGGAAGACTATGACTCTCTAACTAGGGGGCATTTGCACTGGCTCTAGTGCTGCAGCCAATGGGATTGGTTGGCTTTGGGGGACCTTCCCCAATGCCAACTCTCGTCCTCAAATCCCTTTGGCCGAGAGAATGGGGATGTACCCTGGGCAAGTCTTCTCCACTATGAACAAATTTCAGCCCAGCCCGTTATAATAACAGCTGTCCCTCTGCTATCTGGCAGTCATTGTCGGAAACGACAGACAGGCAACAACAAACAGAAACTATGAAGCTTGGAGAGGGCAAGCGAAAGGCAGGAAATCAGATGCGTATCAATCTTTAGACCTCATTCTTAGTTGTCTCTTCCAGGATTGAAAATCAGTTGGAAGGGGCGATGAGAATGTAGGCTGAGTGTGACGTGACCATAGAGACAAGGTCACCGCCACATTTCATTGCTGAAGAGACAACTCAGCATCGGAGTCTCAAGGTTCATATGCATGTTATGGGCTCCAGCCATACAATGAACAAAGGCATAAAACTCTCCTTTTAAAAGAGACGTCCCTCGAAGACAGAGTGTGGCTGTCCATGTGGCAGGGTAATCAAAAACGGTCACACACGTAATGTTCTCATCCCTAGCTGATGCATTTGTATCATATAGTGTTCAAGTGCTTCAGCTGTTGGGATGATCCCTGGAGTCTTTTAGCCAGGGTATCAACAACAACAACAAAAAGATAATGATCTCCTATTAGGGCCTCCTTGTGTGTTAGCTGCTTTCTTTCTTTCTTTTTTTTGCATACCACGTTTTTCAGACTATAAGGCGATACTTTTCCCCCAGACTGAGACCCCTGCGCCTTATAATGTGACTGATAATATAGTAAGAAAATATGATAACAAATTTTGTGTAAAATTTGGTGGGTGCACCTTATTGTCCGAAAAATATGATAGTTTGTACATTTTGTTAGTTGTAGAATTGTTTTATAAAGAGGTGTCAAGGTCGACGGGATAAGTTGGCTGGCTGGTAATCTGCAGATCGCGTATCCAAAGCTTGTTGGGTTTGATTTGGAGAGACACGCTATTCCTATGTTCCTCACTCCAGCCAGGTAAGTAATTATGTGCACCTGACATTGGTTGGTGGGAAGTAAAGGCATATGATTTGACCACCACCACCAACAACAACATAAAAATGAGAAACAATAAATGTTGGCGACCGGTTTTGGAACATAGTTCCTGGCACTGATAGAATGGAATCTCAATGAGGTTTTCAGGACATCATAAATATTGTGTAATTGAATCAGATAATAATGATGATGATGATAGGCATCATCATCAAGCCATCATCATTATCAAGATGATAATCATCAGTTTAACAATCTCAGTGGTGTTGTGATTTCAGGATCTGGACATGTACTGTGAGGCAACAGACACCCCGGCTATGGCCAGGACTTCCAATCTGAATGAAGAACTGGGGCAGGTCGGTCCCCTTTTCACTTTCTTTCATTTTCTGTTATTGTCTGTTACTTAATTTTTTCTTGTTTCTCCCTTTTTCGCTGTGCACAGCCACAATCAATCCATTCAAAACACTCCATTTCAAGTTCTCTTTGTTCATCCCTATTTTTAGCACTCGCTGTCAACATAACACGATCCAAAGTTTGCATCCCTTCTTTTGTTGTTGTACATTACTTGTAGGGTCATTTCTTAACCCTAACCACAATCACTGCAAAAAGAACTTGTTAGCATGAAAGAACAAAAATAAGACAAGTGCTTGGTCTTAGCTATGAAAGACTCTCGGGGGGAGCTAAACGCAGTCAGAAGGTGGGGAATGTTTGTGCCATGCCTGATCATTTTGTCAATGAACGTTTGTTTCAGATTTGTCTTTCTTCATATCTGATTAGTTGTCTGAATTTGTGGTGTAGCTATCTGTTTTAAGAATATTGTTATTATTTTTTCTTTGTGTCTATATGGTTGTGCATTTTGATTATTACTTTCTCCATGATCTTGTTCTTTTCACTGTTACATGTTCTTGTCTCTTTTTTTGTAGATGTTGTTTGTTCATTCCCTCTTATCCTATCCTTTTCTCTTAGTGGCACATCCTCGCTTTCTTGCATACCATCCTTCTTTCCTCCCTTTGTTCTTTGTCTCTATTGCATTATGCCATACCCGTATCTTAATTGATTTGAACTCTCAGGTCTGGTACACAGTGTAACCAAATTGTCCGCGGGGAAATAATCAATAAATAAAAGAAACAAGTGAAAAAATATACGGATTAGGGGAAATACGGACACATCCGCTTATTTTTCTTCTTTTTTCTTTTACTCATTTACAGATTGCGCATGGGTTTCCGCGCGGAACATCCGCGTGTATGTGTACATGGCCTAATTACCCTTATTTCCCTTGGTTTCTGTTGCCTTCTCATTCGCCTCAACCATAACCCTACCATTATATTATGTGTATTTACAGTATTGTTTTTGTATGTTTTCTGTGCAGATCCAGTACATTTTCTCAGACAAAACGGGGACATTGACTCAGAACGTCATGGAATTTAGGAAGTGTACCATCGCGGGTATATGCTACGGGTGAGTGAGTGACTGACGCAGGCGACAAGCTGTGACATACTTTGGCAATGGTCGGTTCATGGACATCGGTCTTTTTGCCTTTTACCTTTTTCTTGTTAAAAGACTTTTTAATTTGAAAATGAAAATCTCAGTGCATACTGTTTAACTTCTGATTAAAAACAGAATCAGGTTTTTTTGTTTTGTTTTTGTTTTTAGTTTCCTTTTGAATTTAAGCTTTGAATTTTTTTCTGGGAATGTGTAGACTTCTAAAATAAAGTTAATAGAAAATGCAAGCAAAAAAAAGAGGAGAAAAATAGTGAAATAGTTGAAGTGTTATATGTGATGGTTTTTTCTTTTTTTAATTTTATTGAAATATAAAGACACACTTGGTTGTTGGTAATTGCTTATAAATATATTATAAACAAAATTGTTGTGACTCTTTAACTGGATGCTTCTTTCTTCTTCTTCGTTCCCGGGCCATAAGGCCACAGTGTATGTGTCCGTTTTCCAGTTTTCACTGGTGTCCTCGCTGCATGCAGCCGACACTTTCCAATTCCGGAGGAGCTCAAAGGAGAAAATTATATAGAAGATGTTTTTGGACAAAAGGCAGGAGAATGGGCCAAAAGGCAGAAAGATAGTAGATGACACAAAGCAAGGAAAAAGGCTGAGTCAAAGAAAGAGACAGACTAGAGTAAACTACAAGCACAGAACTTCTAGAAGGTGGAACCATTTGCATATCCCCATGGGGGGAACTGGATACATACTTTGCTACAAAAGTAAATTTGTCTGTGCCTGTTTGTAACTTATGGAACAAATAGAACCGGTGCTTGTTACTGTTGGCATTCAGCTTTATGTTCATTGAAATATTTTAGAATACAGCAACATTATTCTTTTTGTAACAGTAGGTCTGTAAACTTCTCGCCTTTTTCTGTTTTTTTGAGTGAGTGTTTTATTTGAAGTAGGCAGTTTTGTATATTTGTTCTACTTAACTGTGTGTGTTGTTTCTTCAAATTTACAGTATTTTTCAGACTATAAGGTGCAGCCCCCAAATTTAACACAAAATTCTGATTTTGTTACTCTATTTTGTAACTATTTTATTAGTCATATTATAAGGCGCAGGGGTCTTCGTCTGGGGAAAAAAATATTGCCTTATAGTCTGAAAAATACGGATAACTATTTCAATATTTCTGATTGTCTTAGCAACAAAAAGTTTATTAAACTGCATTTGATTTTTTGTGTGTGTGTATTGTGGTTTGAAAAAAACCCACATTGCTAAGTACTTTTGTCTAATAAGTAATATGAATGTTTATTATGAATACTTTCTATATGCTTTCAGTTGTAAAAGAAAGAAAACTGTTTTGCCTTCCTTTTGATCAGTGGGTAACGATGCTGCTTGGTTTTATTCCAGGAACAACGAGGAGAGCAGGGACGGCTTCAACGACCAAACACTGTTTGACAATCTAAACTCCAATCATGTAAGTGCTGGTCATTTTAGGCAGGCATCAAAATGTATGTACTCTGTTTGCTCTTTACATATTCAAAATTCAAACATCTCCATTGCAAAAGCAGAACACTGTTGCTAAATGACTGTTGCTAAATGAGCTTATCTGATTTTTCAGTCCAACTTTTGATGATGGCACTTTGGGATGTTAAAAATTAGATACAGAAGCACACACACATTTTTTGGCATACATTTATTCATTTGAAAGGGAATGAAAGGATTTGGGGATTCAGATGCTATTTGTTTTAACGTTATGATGATGATAGAAAAGTTACCAAAGCTAGGTATCTCAGTTATTGACGGGAAAAATCTGTGAATTCTCGCTGCTTAGGGTGTAGATGTATTATGATGATATTGATGGATATAACAATGATGATGAATTGTGCACTTATTGGCAAACATATTTTATTAGATCTGTTATGACGATGTGTTGTACAGGTATCAGCGGACACCATCCGTGAATTTATGGTGCTGATGGCCGTGTGTCACACAGTGGTTCCAGAGAAACATCATGACACGGGAGAGATTGTCTATCTGTCCTCTTCCCCGGGTGTGTTCTCTGTGTGTGTGTGTGTATGTATGCATGCATGCACACACCCGTTTGCAAACATAAGTATGTCTAAGATCACTGTAAGGTGGATGGACGTTAAATTAAAGAATGAATGATAAATATGTAAGTCGTTTTTGTTTTCAAATGTTTGGGCACTCGATGTTAAGTTGTGTTGAAATTAGTTATGCATGTGTAGACTATTCCTTGAAAGACCATCCCAGAAAAAGGCTCATCATATTGCCTATTTTTCAGTTTGTAGAGTACTTCCTCTCTTGGGAATAAATCTGAATACATGTAAATATTGCGAAAATTGATTGCATTCAATTAACATCATGCTTATGCTGTTGTGAGGGAATAACAAAGCTTGGGATAATAATCGAAAGTTAACATGTTTGGGTATTCTATTTACGTTGTCTTCTGAGCATGGGAATGTTGAACCCGGTCAAAAAGTGGGTAAAGGTAAAGATGTGCCCCCCCCCTCCTCCATTTCTCGGTTGTTTCCACTTTTTCAGTCTTGCCTTTCTTACTGCAGATTGAGTGCTTCATTCTCTATCGTTTGCTATATTTAACACTAATTTTCACCATTTACATAATTAAACGCATGCATTCAATAATAGTAGAAGATAAAGGCAAGACGGAAAAACGCAATGAACCAGGACTGAACGGCTGTTGTCTGTACTGCACTACATGGGGGTGGGGGTGGGGGGTGTCCTATTAGATAATGACCTTTATCATGACTGCGATTAATTTTTCAACAAAGATAATTAGCTGAAAAGGTTAATAAAATACAGCTTAATGTTTGGTAAGAAAGGTAAGTGTAAAAATGCGGGGAGAGACGATAAATTTAGGGGGGGCACATCTTGACCTTTACCAAAAAGTGATATTTTAAAGAACCAATTTTATGTTGTTGTTTTTTTCTTAAAATCAGACGAAGCAGCGTTGGTGAAAGCGGCGCGACAGCTGGGTTTTGTTTTCACCACCAGAACCCCAGAAACTGTGGAGATTGAAGTGGTGAGTAGTACCACCCTGCCCCTTGCTCTGGCATGCGCTAATACACATGCTTAATGTCTCTGTACATGTGAACATTTTTCACTCTTTCTCCATGGCAACACGGTGAAAGGTCAGTCATAATATGACTTGCTGTTGCATATCACTGTGTTGCCATGGTGAAAGAGTGAAGAATGCTACACGTGTACAGGGACCTTTACACATGCCTTAAAATGGAAAATGCACATGGCTACCATCCACATGCATATCTTAGCACACAAGCAAATTTAGGCACACACATTTTCGTGTAGGTGAAATACTTACCCCTATATCAACCCCCTTGCTCTTTCATGTAGAGTACTTCCATATAACATTCCCTTTTAAACTTTTGTTTGTTAGATAGGCTCTCGCAAAAGATTTCACTGAGCATCCTTTAGTATTTAATTATTCATACTTACACTGTGTTTGCCTTTGTGCAATAAAAAAAAAAAAGGCCCATGTTCTTGCTTTATTCTTTTCTGTTGGAACAACGATTATTAATAATCGCATTTTTTGGTTCTTTTTTTGTTTGTTCATTGATTAGAATTCATTCTTCTAAGGTAAGGCATCAGTGAAAAGATTTGACTTGACTTCAAAGTTGAAATAATTTTCTTACACTCTCTTTAACTCGTTCAAGTCGTTCTGGCCATATTATGACATATTATGTCCGGAATTAATAGATAGCTGTCAGTTTGATGCATTTGCTTCAAGGGAAGTAAATCTGTGGTCACTTCTAATCTCGCTTCGCTCCCTTAGACCACAATTTTGCTTCTGACTTTGCTTTTGTAGTGGTTTGTTGTGGGGATCTACAATTCCCTATGTCTAAACCTGAAGTAAAAACCTGTAATCTTCTTTCATTTCTCCTTTTGTTTATGTATGTTTTGTTTGTGTGTATGGCTGGAGTGATTTTTGATTTTTTTTTAATAATTAAAAATCGTTGCGATGCGAACGAGTTAATTCTCTAGCTGTGATCGTTTGTCTCTTGGGAAATAACCAACAGAAGGGGGACCAAGTGAAGATAAGGAGATGGATAACGAGATGTGTGTTTACCTCTTGCAGTTTGGACAGAAGGAAGTCTACGAAGTGCTGAATGTTCTAGAATTCACCAGGTGAGTGGACATACAAATGAAACTGTGCTAAGCTTTCGTTTATTCGTGTTTATTTCTTTTGTATTTGATATGAAGTTGTTACAGAAAATCTTGTAGTACCCAGTTCTCAGTGTCTTCATCAATTCAGCATAACAGCCAATGGTGAATTGTTAAGAACTTGTTAAAAATATCTTCTTATCGATACTGGCATTAAGAGATAATGTGCTGCAATTGGTGAATGGTTAAAGCTCTTGGGATGGACTGTGGAAAACTGTTGGTTATAAAATTGTGAAAAAATCTTCCAATATATAATTGTACTAGTGACTATGATTATGTTGGTTTTAAGGAAGAGGTGGAGGATATGAAACAGATGAAGTTGCTTCAAATACAGATCAAAGCATTTCAAAGAGAAGATGACAGGTTCGTTTTGTGGGCAGTGATCGGAAGAGGATGTCAGTGATTGTGCGCTGTCCGGATGGCAAGATCAAGCTGTACACTAAGGGAGCTGTGAGTACAGTGTACCATATTTTACAGACTATATATAGCTGATACTTATTTCATAGACTGAGACCCCTGCGCCTTATAATGTGACTAATAATATAGTAAGAAACTATAATAACAAAATCTGAATTTTGTGTAAAATTTTGGAGGTGCGCCTTATAATCAGGTGCACCTTGTAGGACTTCAGTAAAATACTGTAGGCACTTTAAGTGTGTGTGTGTGAGTGAGTGTCTCTCGGACTCATCCTGTGTCTGCTTTTGCGTGTGAACCAGGCATCAGAATGGCCCGCGGATCCACGGATTTGGTAGCCACCGGCCTCGGTTTGTACTTTATGAGGCAGCGCAATCTTATTCTCAAATGGTATTCTTAAACGGTTTGTTTTCATACTGTGCCTTCGGAAACGAAAAATCGCGGCCATGTTTGTTTTTTCTTCCGAGACTCTCTAGACTTACTTTCACTGTTTCAGAGTTTGTTTTGATGACAGTGATTGTGATTTGGGTTTTAAATGAGTCGATTTAGAGGATATGATCGCGGGAGACTACGATGATGTGAGAACTTTGAACTTTTCCGCAAGAAATCGGGTAGCGAATGATCGCAATGATGCCGACTACGGACTAGAGTTTTGTGGGGTCCGACTTGATGTCGACTCCAAGTCACGGCGAGTGTTGTTCGTCCGCGGATTGGACTCTGGAGTATTCTGATGCCTGGTGAACAGTCATAACTGTATCAACTGTGTTTTTTGTGTTATTTTGACTTAACACAGTGTAGCAGTGGTCAATAACTTTTCTGTGAAACAAACAAATTAATTAAGAATTTGTTTTTAAAGCAGACTGGGTTGCATATTGTATTGTATTATGAGATACAAAAAATACATAGTAATCATTTTGTCATAAATCATGAATCAGATGTGCAATGTTAAATCAGAGAGTATCATGGAAGCTTTTACCTTTTTGCTGATGCACATACATTTTGTTATATGCATACTTTTTGTTGTTGCTGTTTGTGTGCTTTTTTTCTTTCAAAAGAAAAAAACCCAACTCCTTGAAGCTAAGGGTTTACAAATACAAGCAAAACGTTTTGCAACAAAATGCCCTTCCCTCTTCTTTCCCCATCTCTTGATCACCATCTCCATTTGGTGGGGGGTGATTTTGTTATATGGTGAATGCTGGCTAGTTTGAAATGTGCCGTTTCGTTTGGTCTGGTGCAGGATACGGTGATTTACGAACGTCTGGATGAGACCCAGCAGTACAGCGACATCACCATGCAGCACTTAGAGGGCTTTGCTTCTCTGGGTAATAAGGGGTTAACTAGTAACTGTTCAATTTACATTTGTTGTGGTGCTTCAAAGGCTCGTCCCTTTTTCATGTTGTTATAGTTCAGACGTAGGTCACAAGATACTCATTTTTTGCTGTGGATACAATCTTTTTAAAGAGATTCTTCTTTTGCGGATGATGTACATCACTAAGTTAATCACCATGATGAACCCCAATATATCTTCTCTAGGTCCGTAAAACAGAGATAAAACCAGTTTTTAAAAAAATGTCAAACTAACAAACATAGCATTTTAGATGTGTGCACATTTCAAAGCTCTCTCTTTTAACCTTTTATTTTTGTATCGTATCTTCTTAACATTTTTGAAATTAGCTTCCTAGCAAAAGAAAAAGAATGAAAATATTTGATCATGGATTGTGTAAGTTCTTATGCATTTGAAGTTGAAAGAATGCAAGTTATTAGGTTCTACCCGATTCAGCTTTTACATTTTTGAATGTATGCATTTGTGTGTTCATGCATGCATGTGTGTGTGTGTGTGTGTGTGTGTGTGTTCATACATGCATATGTGTGTGTGTGTGTGTGTGTGTGTGTGTGTGAACAGGTCTGCGCACTCTGTGCATTGCCAAGGTGGAGATCAGCGAAGACTTCTACGAGGACTGGAAGCACACCTTCTACAAGGCCAGCACTTCCATCCAGAACCGAGAAAAGAAAGTGGAGGAAGCCGCAGAACTGATAGAACGGGTGAGAGACCGTGCACAAGTTTTATTGTGTGTATGAATGTGTTGTTTGTGAGTGTATGAGCACATGCGTGGAATGCGTGTCAGTGAGTGGTTGTGGTGTAGATGAGTGTTAATTGTGGGGCTATCTTGCAGTTGCACTTTATTCACCCCCCCCCCACACACACACACACACGCACACACACCTACATTTTTGCATTGAAAAATGTCACTGAGAAGCAACATTCTGCCATTCTCCGGAAGGGAATAGGGTTAGGATCCGAGCCTAGGATTGTTTTCACAAAACGGACAGAAGAAACTTTGAGATTGAGGGTGGTAAACATGAGAACTTTTGTGTGTCAAAGATACCAGCAGTAATGACCACAGTTAGTGCACTGTTGTACACGGCTGGAACGGTGAAAGGTCCCGTAGTTCATCCCTCTCCTTCTGCTGCCTTTACCTTCCACAACCTAAGTCATTAACATTGCGGTGTGGAAAACAGGAGTAAACTATCTTTCCAACAGAGTTGAACAGTAATGTGTGAGCCTTTTAGCTCAAATTAGTTGAACCGAATTAGCCTTTTAATTTACAACATGTAACTTGGATCTGTGCAGGCTTTCTAATTAGGGAAAGAGTGAATGTCCAAAATAAGGAATGTTGAATTGATTTTTCCTTTCTTTGTTTCGTAATTGGGTTTTATAGATGAAAGGTGGTGAATTGGCAAGTTCTCATTATTCATGTGTTGAATATATACATGTACAGTATATTGGCACAATTGCTTGTGTGCATATCATCTTGGTTACAATACACTGTTTATTTGGTGTTATATTTTGTGCTTATATAAACATTGTTCATATTCTTTGTGTGTGTGTTGAAACAGAACTTGGTGCTATTGGGTTCTACGGCCATTGAAGATAAACTTCAAGACGTAAGTATATATATATATATATAAATGAAATGTCCACTTCAAATCCATAAGATTAGGTACAAGTCAGAGAAAGGTCCTATACAGTGGAGCCTCCCTATAGTGACCTTCCCTATAAGACTCCCTCTAAGACGTGACCCAAAAAATGTTAACTGATTTCTTCCCCTTCCTATCGGAACTAATGAGTGACTACCTCCCTATTAAGACCTAATTTGGGCTGTTGTTTCAAGGTTATGTTGGGGAGGTTCTACTGTAGTATCAGTTGTCACCATTTTCATTTTTCAAGAGGGGCCCAGCCGCCATCCTGGGGTAGCATCCAACTAGTCCTCACTGGTTAGATTACATGCATATCCCAAGATGGTGGCTATGACAACAGCTGATATCCAGCCATAACTATAAGTCAGACAAAAAGATAAATTAGATCTCTACTTCCGGTAATATCTATTTCAGTCTAAATCCTGGATGCAAAGATTTATTATAATCCATACAATTTATTGTAAGCTTTTTCTGTGTGATTCATTCAATGTAAAGAAGAAACGACTGTAGCGTAACATACTGCAGTTTGGAATAGGAAGGAAGGTGGCAGAGTGGTTAAGACGTTTGCCTGCCAGTTTCAATGCCAATTTCCATGGCAGTCAAAAGTCAGAGCAGGGAGAAATGGCGCCGAACAAATTGATAGCTAGGTTTCCCAAGTCCTCCCCCCTCCCCCTACTCCCTCCCCCTGTCCCTCCCCCAAAAAAAATATGGGTGGCGCTGCGCTTGCGGTGACATCCTCTCCAAGTGGGAGCAACCTGAATTTCACAAGTCTCTGTTACTAGAATTTACTAAAATACCCACCCAAAAAAAAAAAATGAATTAAAAGAAAATGTTTCTTTTTATATCAACGAGCTTTTATTCTTTTTTCATTCCATTGCTTTCAATTCCAGGGTGTTCCAGAGACCATCTACAAACTGTCCAAGGCTGACATCAAACTGTGGGTGCTGACTGGAGACAAGCAGGAGACTGCCATCAATATAGGTACCTTCACCAAGCCTCATTCTTTTTCATCTTTTTTTAATTTTTATATATATTCTAAATCTTCTTTTTCTTATTATTATTCTTTAAATGTTTCGTTTTCTTCTTTATTTTCTTTTTCTTCTTCTCTCTACTGTTTCTTTGCCTAATTTTAAATTTTCTTCTTCTTCTTCTTCTTCTTTCTTTTATTTCAGTTTTTCTTCCTCGTCACTTGGCTAAGCACTTCAGCACTGATACAAATATCAATACCTGTTATGCCTATGTTTTTGAATGTTGAACATTGAGTTGTATAAGTTCCTGCATGTACTTATTTTTCTAGCTTATTAAACAGCCATTTGTTTAAATGCGTGCAGTCTGCACTCTTCGCTATGTATTCTATCTGAACACTGGCATTCTGGTTTCTGACTGTTATGTCATTCCATCCTACACCTGACAATTTGTCGGGCACACTACTAGTGTAACTTCTAGCGCCTACGCCCAGCAAATTGATGGACACTGACCTCAATATACTTTCCCTATCAATCTAAAAGCTATTAACGATTAAATGAAGCTTATTTTGAAGCTGAACTCATTGTTTGGTATTAAAGCATCTGCAAGCATTTGTGACAGTGCATGGGAAAGGCAGAGATAATGGAATTTTGGCATAAACTGATTTTGTTTTTACAAGAATGGAGCAAAGATTTCTAGTCAATACACAGCACATGGAATCTGTTATCTGTTCTACTTTTGACTTTATAGCCATTAGAAGTTTGACATTCGTGATAGTTCATTTGCAAAAATTGGACATAGAAGACAGAGTTTTGTCTCTTTGTTTTATTTATTTATTTATTAAGACAACTTTTATAGCGCCTAATCTTTAAGCTCTAAGCGCTTTACAGAAATCACTAAAAATGAATAGTAAACACAATGAACAAAAAGTATATATCAAACATTGACCAACACCCCCCTTCCCTGATCCCTCAGTCAATTTCTCAATCACGCCCAAATAATGAATGACATAATCTACAGTACACTTTCGCAACCAACTTGAAACACTCACACTGATGGACACTTAAAGACGCCCAGGCCACACTATTAACAAATCACACTCACACTTATAACGATAGAGAGAGAAAGAGAACGAGAGAGAAAGAGAAAGAGACAGACAGACAGACAGACAGAGAAAGACAGAGACGGAGACACAGAGAGTCAGACAGAGGGACAGACAGAGAAAGAGAGAAGAGAGAGACACACAAACAGAGACAGAGATATATTATAGGACTGAAATACAGTTGCATGCATCATAAAATAACAACTTACTATCATTTGTACATACAATAGTCACAAAAAGGCACATTATATTCAATATTAATAAACATTCACACACACACACACACACACACACACACACACACACACACACACACACACACACACACACACACACACACACACACACACACACACACACACACACACACACACACACACACACACACACACACACACACACACACACACACACGACACACACACACGCACACACACAAACACACACAGACACACACGATTAGTGGAAAAACATTAAATGAATGACACTCACACACATACTAATAAAATAGCATTTTAAAACACTTATAATGTAAAATCATTTTAAAACAGTGAGACAAAATGGATAAATAAATAAAAATACACAAGTACATAGAATGTTCACAACATTAAAATACACCCATCCAGCCCATCCTTTCACACACACACACACACACGCACGCACGCACGCACGCACGCACGCACGCACGCACGCACACACACACACGCACGCACACACACACACACACACACACGCACACACACGCACACATGCGCGCATGTACACACACGCACGCGCTCACATGCACTCATCCATTGTGCATCATTGACCGTAGCGGCAGAGAGCAGAAGCAGAAAGAAGAAAATGGACAAAATTGAAGGCAATGCAGAAAAGCAGAAGAGGGAGCGTAAAAGAAGGAAGGAGTTGGGGATAGAGACGGGGATAGAGAGGAGCAGAGAGTAAGACAGATAGAAAACGGAGAGACAAAGAGTGAGAGACGAGTAGACTTGGCACAAAAAACAGTCTAATAAACAAAGAAATTGTCTTTCGCGTTGTGGATACTGGTCGAATACATAAAAATAGACATAAAGATGCCGTAAAGAGAAAATTGGTATTTAGGGGATTGTTGACTATTTTGGGGTTTTGATCAAAAACCTTCTGAGCGACTCGTGTCTCTTTTTACCATGTACCATCACATTTTTTGGTCAATGTTGGCAAGTCCCGCAGGTCAAATACCTAGAGGCGACTCTCATGAAATGTAGGCCAAGAATGTAACACTGGAGGCAAAAAATAAAAGGTTTTAGAAAAATACTTTTGAGTTTGTTGAGTTTGTTTTTTTATAGATTTTTCTTTCCTCTTTATGATAGTGTAAAAATAAAATTGATGAGATTCTCACAACATAGAATTTTTTTTAATTTACTGACTTGCAAAACTTCTGTAAGACAGGACAAGGACAAAAGACGTCGGTTTTAAATGCACATTATGGCTATGAATGCTGCTTTAACGCATCTGTGTGTGTTAAAATTGCATATTCTTTTAAATTATATTAATATTTAAAATATTCATACATATAATATCAAGATTTTGAGAACATCAGTTTTACATGCATCATGTTAAAGTGAAAACAACTATTTTAAATGGTATAATTTACAGCGTCAGGCTCAAAGAGTGGTGTTTTTGAAAGAAAATAATCAGGAAACTCAACACTAGTCTTTTCTTTCTAATTATTTCCTCTATTTTTAATTCACTTAGGGTTTGCTGCCTATATGTTGTCTGTTGTAATTAGACGTTAAACCAACCATTGAGAGAGAGACTCCCCACATGACTCGATGCCAAATTTTGTGGCCATAGGTTCCTAGATCTATAATATAGATATATCACTGCACTGCCGATCCTATTCTGTTGCTTGGCTTAAAAGAAAAGAGGGGGGGGGGGCAGGGCGAAGAGTGTGTGTGGGGGAAGTATAGTGATTTAAAGGCTAGGGACTTTGGGGGACAGTGGCAGGGAAGTGAAATGAAGCAGACACTTCTTTTATATAGGATTAGTTTGAGATGAACTCTCTCTCTAACATAAATAGGGTCATCCAGGTGTTCCCCATTCCGTATTTCCCCTGTTCCTCCGGTTTCCCCGTTAGGCAGTTCCCCCGTCCCGAAGTTCCCCCATTCCTAACAGGAGGTGCCCGCTAAGCCACAGGCCCGCTATGACAGCCTGGTCAATTTGACGTAAAATAATTACATTGCTTGTGTGTGTGCGCGCGCGCGCGTGTGTGTGTGTGTGTGAGAGAGAGAGAGAGAGAGAGAGAGAGAGAGAGAGAGAGAGAGAGAGAGAGAGTGAGTGTGTGTGAGTGTGTGCATGCGTGTGTGTGTGTGTGCATCTCTGTGTCTCTCTCTCTCTCTCTCTCTCTCTCTCTCTCTCTCTCTCTCTCTCTCTCTCTCTCTCTCTCTCTCTCCCCCCCTCTCTCGTTTGTGCATTTTGCATCATTGTATTATATTACTTGTGTGTTTTTGTCCCTATTGTTGCCATTCTTTTTTGTTGTTGCTGCTCGTTATTTTCTTCGTTGATTGCTGTGGGTTTTCCTTGCTTGAGAGCAATGGTGTAAAAAGAACGCTATCGCATTAATCTGTTTAACTCTTTCAATCCTGCAGACCGGTTTTCCGGTTTCAAGGCTTAATTCCTTTCAATCCTGGAGAACGGAAAACCGTTCTGGAAGAAATAACTCCTTTCAATCCGAGAGACCGGTATTCCGGGATCGTACTTTTGACTTCCCGCAATTCGCGCCATCAAAGTACATCATTTACCCGTGACCCAGCCGCTAACAGGACTGTTTATGAATGGAATGTGATGCCAGACCCCCCAGCTGTTTACCCTTCCCTTCCCCCCACCCCTTCCTCCTTCCAGCTCCGTGGGAAAGGGGTCGTTTTGAGTGAATGCGTGTAGTAGGTGTGTACTGTGCACGTGGCAGTTTTTGTTGGCAGTGAAAATGGAAGGTGGAGAAAATTCTGATTCTGACCAATTTGACAGAAGAAGAGTGAGTTTAGTTCGTGGCAGCTATTGAAGCGCACATAGGTGGTGATGATGCTAGTGGTGAGGAGTTAGATTATCAAAACTTACCTTTGTTCTACACTCAACCTAGTTTTGAGTGGATTAGGGGGAATTATGTCACACCAAAACCGAAACTAGGACGGAATTCAAACATCGATCAGGGCCTCTGTGTGTGTTAGACACATCAATGAAAGCGCTAGATTATTTTCAGTTATATTACTCTGATGAAGTGTTCAGTTCTCTGCTAGAATATACCAACAATAACACCTGTAAAAAAACGCACCGAGGAGCCAGAGAAAAACAAAGGTGTAGGTGACAAGCACACCTGTGTGTTGTGCACGGCACGACACCCCAAGTACAAGCATGCACACACTGGTTATACCGACACCCCTTCAAAACATGTCAAACTACAATGATGTGTAAAAAGTGTGGTATCTGTGCTGCAAACAGCGTCACAGTGACTGCTTCAAGGTGTGCCACACACGTGTCACCTATGTGTGACATGTGATGTGATGACTGTGACAGGGGTACATACATGCGTAGATAGGGAACGTGAAAATATTATCTGTGTTAAAAAAAAAAGTGTGCAAAATAGTGTGGTGCTTGTTCTCTATATATTTGTGTTGTATCCATACATAATCGTCAAAACAGTCAATAAACTGTTGATGTGTTGGGGACAATTATGGTGACAATGGTGACACTTATCCATGGAGTAATGACAAGCACAATGCATGGGGATGTACAGGAGGCATCGCTTGGTGAGTGCGTGCATGAAATATACAATTTGCTTTAAAAACACTGACCTGATGGTATGTTTTATGTTAAATCGTAAACTTACCTGTTTTACACCTGTGTGTCATCTGTCATGTCACCATAATGTGTCAACATGGTCACAAACAGCTTCTCACATCAAATCCCTACACAACGGTATATGACATTCTTAGGTTCGTGTAATGTGGGTTACTGTCGTAAGTCTCTAAGATGCATACCCCATTATCACATTTTTAACCCTCTATAAATCCAGGAATGAAGGGAATAGACAGATAATAGAAACATAGGAATAAGGGGAAGTAACAGTTAGTGCAAAACAAGGAATGAAAGAGTTAACCCCCTCAATACATAAATCCTATCTCTCTCTCTCTCTCTCTCTCTCTCTCTCTCTCTCTCTCTCTCTCTCTCTCTCTCTCTCCCCCCCCCCCCCCCCCATTTTGTGGGAATAGCGAGATATGTGGACTCGTATCATGGCTGTAAAATTATTGCATGCGACTAGCGGTATGTGGTAACAAAAGTATGCTTCCCTGCCAGGGAACGTCAACCCGAGATCCAAAAGGGCTTTTCGTTTGAACGTAAGGTCATGATGGAATTACATCACACAACAAACTAGAAGCTGTGTGAAGCTTATCAACATTCTATTTCGTGCAAAAACTGTTGTAAAATGACGTCAATAGGTGATTCTTTAAGTCTGTGCATAAAAGTATGTCTGTTAACCATTTCCATTGGAAATAAATGCATTTAATTTTTTTCAATATGAATGCGTTTTTGGACACCACGTGTATCAACTCTATAGAATTGTGTTCAGAATTTTTATTTGTATACATTTTAATCAAGTAAGTGTCTTTTTACATTGCAAGTAGTACCTATTTTGATAAATCATCAATAATACATCGATTCTTTTGTGTTTATTCTATTTGTTTTTAAATTGAAGTTGACAGTGGAAGTTGACACCACATGTTACGTGCAAACGTTTTTCTAAATTTAACTACATGACGATGCAATGAATGAAACCGATATCTTAAATATATTTTAAATACTTGCTTATGCTTATGAAGTTTAGATTTAGAACATTATCTAATCCAATGAAGGC
Organism: Phymorhynchus buccinoides; assembly: GCA_017654935.2. Taxonomy (NCBI): domain Eukaryota; kingdom Metazoa; phylum Mollusca; class Gastropoda; order Neogastropoda; family Raphitomidae; genus Phymorhynchus; species Phymorhynchus buccinoides. The sequence continues at coordinate 17,883 of JAGGCT020001391.1, forward strand.
ATTTTGAGGAAGAAAACTCAGTGATCGGGGACCAGCCCAAAGCCATGTCACAAAATGGAGGCACAAATAAAGCCATTTTTATTAATTAAAACTCATTTTAGAACTGAATCGGTAACTTTCCAGCATTTCCTTTGTTCTGCCGATAGTTTAATCATAGTTCATCAAATATGTGCAGTAATACACCTCAAAACTAATCATAAATATCTTGAATTTATGTTTTATTTCAACGACTCTGTGTGGAGCACGATTCAGAATAGTAACCCCTAGAGGGTTAAAGGTGACCCATTAGGTCAGTGCTACATACACTTACCTTTATTCTGTTACCACTCTCGTTTTCTTGTTGGTTTCAGGCTACTCCTGCCAACTGCTGACACAAAACATGGAACTCATCATCATCAATGAACGCACCTTGGATGTAAGTCACCTTGTTCTTTTAAATAATGTTTGCGGCATGCTTGGCAGCTTGACTTGTTTGTGTACAGTGAGTGAGAGAGAGAGAGAGGGGGTAGGGGGAAGGAGGGAGGGAGAGAGTAAGGCCTCAGACACAGTTCATGCGGAAATCCCATGCGCAATCCGTGAACTAGTAAAAGAAAGAAGGGTAAAAAATTACGGATTAGGGGAAATACGGACACGTGCGCAAATCTTTTCCCTTCTTTCTTTTACTTATTTACGGATTGCGCACGGGTTTCCGCACGGAATCTCTGCATGTATGTGTACCCAGAAAGAGAAAATGAAAAGGACAGAAAAGGGAGGTGGAGGTAGGAAGAAAGAAAAGACAAAGATACAAAAATATGTTCAGAAATGTAATTAATTCATGTGTTTGAAGGAGATTTATTGCTTCTGCATAGCATTCTTAACCCCTTCCCTGCCTGCTCCCATGTCTACTACGGGAAGTGTGATGTCATTGATGATGTCATAACTTTTGATGTCGTAGTCCTGGAATGCTAGGTTTTGTTTTAGACAAGCCAGTAAAGATATATTTAGACCATTTTCTCAGGTTGAGTCTTAGCAGGTCTCTTTTCAATTTTATGATAAATAAAGGATAATTTCCTAATATTTCTCTGGCAGTGAAGGGGTTAACTGACAGACCGATCAACAACAAAAAACAAAAACATAAAATAAAGAAACAAAAGCACAGGGGTATGGGTATCGTTTGCTAAGTGGAATTTGACAACTTATTCCCTTACTTGCATCGTTTATGTTCATTGCTGATCACATACATTTTAAGGTTTGCTTTATTGACAGGCTACCAGAGACGCTCTCAGCAGACGCAAGTCAGACTTTGGAAATGCTTTGGGGAAAGAAAATGACGTGGGACTCATAGTGGATGGAGAGGTTAGTGCCTGTTTGGCTAAGAGGTAGTGTATTAAAAAATGGCTATGAATTTCGTCAGAGGATGAAAGCCAAAAGGTATTAGCACCAAAGGTGTAAAGAAGGGTCGTACTTGTATCTTCTGGCTTTAGCCAGATGATTTGTATTTTTGTAAATTTTGTTCTAAAATTGCTTTTAAGTTCTTCTGAAACGTTTAAGCTCGCTCTTCTTAGATTATCTTAAATGAAGAAGTTTTGTTTGTGTTTGTTCGTTTTCTTTTCTGTAGAAAATGAAAACAACTTTCAGAAGAGACCTTATTTGAGTATTCTGCAGGAATGGACATGTTTTAACCTGCTTGTTTTGTGTTTGGTTGCAATAACTAATCATTGCTCAAAGAAATCTCTAAGCAGTTGCACAGTTTTCCACTGTCAAGGCTAAACTATAGTGTGCACACACACACACGCAAGGATGTGTGTGTGTGTTTGAATTTGTGTTATATTGCCTCTAATGTTTAAAAACTTTACAACAACCCTTTGAGTACAATGTTAGTGGGGACATGCAATTCTACCTAGGGAAAACTGTCTGTATTGCCTGAATTTTGATTGTATGTGGAGTGGAGGATTATTTAATGTAGCATCTCGACCTGAAGTGTTCTTTGCTGTCTGTTTTGCAGGCTCTGAAGTACGCTCTGTCGTGCGACTGTCGGAAAGACTTTCTGGATATTGCCTTATCGTGTCGATCAGTCATTTGCTGCAGGTACGAGACCTACATCTGTGGTGGAAAGTTGTGCTTATTTTTGTACTGGTATACAGTGCAACCTCCCTTATAAGACCTCCCATTATAAGGCTCCCTCCCAATAAGACCTACTTCTCTGAGACATTGTCCTTCTTAGTAAGTATTAAAATCACTTCCCTTGTAAGACCCCTCCCTTATAAGACCTCATTTTGGATGGTTTTTGAAGGTCTTGTAAGGGAGGTTCTACTGTATAGTTATAACCCCTTCATTGCCAGAGAAAATTTGATTATTCTTTTTTTGATGACTGTATAAAATAAAGAGACTTGTGAGACTCAATCTGAGCAAATGGTTTGGAGATATATCCCTCCTGAATGTTCTAGAACAAAAAGTAGCATTACAGAGTTGTGACATGAAAAGTTATAGCATCATCATTATATACTGCCCATAGTAGATACAGGGCTAGCAGGGAAGGGGTTAATCATTATATTCTTTGTGCATAGCCTCAGGTCTTTTTTGTTGTCCAGAAGATTAACAGCTGTGACTCTTCAATGTGTGTATGTATGTGTTTATGTTTGTGCGCACACACACTCACTTACTTTAACTCAATGGAGTCACAACCAAAGTGACGTAGCTTCCCCCTCAGATCGCACTATTGTTGGCACTTTTTGAAAATTCACAAAACATCAACCACACATTGCACAGACATAAAAATACATCAGTGGATAGGTAAAGCTTTATATTTATTGAACATGCTCACCTTAAATGTGAAATCCACACTGTTCAGATAATACAGGTAATCCAATACAGTGCACTTCACACAAAAATCAAAAACTTTTTCACAGCTCCACACTCCACTTTTTAGGTCCCTGTCAACCAAGTTGTCGTCCACATTTTCTAGATCAAACTCATCAGAATCTTTGTCCCTTTCATCGTTGAATGCATTCACACCACCCTCCTCCTCCTCCTCAGAACCTAATTCATGCAGCAATTCTATCGCTTTATTCACTCGAATGTTGCGGGTGAAGCGGTTTCGCCTAAATGCCGCCATGGTGAAACTAGTCTAATTCTTGGAAGTTTGACTAGGTTCACTCTAGTCGTTATTAAAACACTCCTAAATGCTTGGCAACGATATAAGGGAAGCAACTGCAAGAGAAGAGTCTGAACTTGCTGAAACCACGACTTATCTCCCTTTTATTGCAACCATTGTCAGTAAAAACAAAATTAAAAGTTGTCGAATATGCGGATCCGATGTGACTTTAACGTAGCGGAACAGTGTCGGAGAGCTGTCTCCGACGTTACTCGATTGAGTTAAAATATCTTATGGTTTCTGGTCTAAACAGTTTTGTGGTTTTTAGTTTTAAATCATAAAGTAATGACGTCCCATAATTTTTTTAATTTTTTTTCGTAACAATGATGAGGTATACAGCTGTGAATGAACTACAGAGTGGATGCTATGGTTTCAGGGTGATATACAGCTGTGAATGAACTACAGAGTGGATGCTATGGTTTCAGGGTGATATACATCTGTGAATGAACTACAGAGTGGATGCAATGGTTTCAGGGTGATATACAGCTGTGAATGAACTACAGAGTGGATGCTATGGTTTCAGGGTGATATACATCTGTGAATGAACTACAGAGTGGATGCAATGGTTTCAGGGTGATATACAGCTGTGAATGAACTACAGAGTGGATGCTATGGTTTCAGGGTGATATACAGCTGTGAATGAACTACAGAGTGGATGCAATGGTTTCAGGGTGATATACAGCTGTGAATGAACTACAGAGTGGATGCGATGGTTTCAGGGTGATATACAGCTGTGAATGAACTACAGAGTGGATGCTATGGTTTCAGGGTGATATACAGCTGTGAATGAACTACAGAGTGGATGATATGGTTTCAGGGTGATATACAGCTGTGAATGAACTACAGAGTGGATGCTATGGTTTCAGGGTGATATATAATACAGCTGTGAATGAACTACAGAGTGGATGCTATGGTTTCAGGGTGATATACAGCTGTGAATGAACTACAGAGTGGATGCTATGGTTTCAGGGTGATATACATCTGTGAATGAACTACAGAGTGGATGCGATGGTTTCAGGGTGATATACAGCTGTGAATGAACTACAGAGTGGATGCTATGGTTTCAGGGTGATATACAGCTGTGAATGAACTACAGAGTGGATGCAATGGTTTCAGGGTGATATACATCTGTGAATGAACTACAGAGTGGATGCTATGGTTTCAGGGTGATATACAGCTGTGAATGTGATATACAGCTGTGAATGAACTACAGAGTGGATGCAATGGTTTCAGGGTGGTATACAGCTGTGAATGAACTACAGTGTGGATGCAATGGTTTCAGGGTGATATACAGCTGTGAATGAACTACAGTGTGGATGCAATGGTTTCAGGGTGATATACAGCTGTGAATGAACTACAGAGTGGATGCTATGGTTTCAGGGTGGTATACAGCTGTGAATGAACTACAGTGTGGATGCAATGGTTTCAGGGTGATATACATCTGTGAATGAACTACAGAGTGGATGCAATGGTTTCAGGGTGATATACAGCTGTGAATGAACTACAGTGTGGATGCGATGGTTTCAGGGTGTCTCCCCTGCAGAAAGTGGAGATCGTGGAGCTGGTGAAGGTATCCCAGAAGGCCATCACGCTGGCCATCGGAGACGGGGCCAACGACGTCGGCATGATACAGGTCACCCTTTCGCTGTTCTCTTCATGTTTCAGGGCTCCCACTTCTTTGATTTTCACACTTGTACACACATGTACATGCACGCACGCACATACGCAGACAGAAAAGCCACTTTTTTTTCTCTTTTTTTTGTCTAAGATCACTGTAAGGTGGATAGACGTTAAATTAAAGAACGAACGAACGAACAGAAAAGCCAGCACCTAGACTTGAGAAAAAAAATGATTTTGAAAGAACTTAACTCCGGGGTCATCGCTTCACACTTCTTTTCTTCTCAGGTTGTGTCCATTTTTCACTGACCTGCAGGGAAGCCAAAACTATCATCCGCAATCACCCAGTCCCCTAAGCAAAGAATTCTGTGTTGCATTCCACCAGCTCCAGAGACACCAGCAGACAATGCTCTTCCGGCTGAGGACTGTCCACTGCAGCAGACTACTGAGCCATTCCTCAACCAAGTGAAAATCGCTCCCACCGATGAATGTCAGTATGGGTCAGGACCCCAGAACACATCTTACAACTCTGCCCAGCCCATGGTGCTTAACAATGCCGGACCCTGCCAGGAGGAGTGGAGATACAGACACAGCTCTGGGGCAGCCGCCACCACCTGGAGAAAATTGTGATCTTCGTCCTGGCAACTGGATTTAAAGTCTGATGTTTTTGCCAACTGAATCAACTGCTGAAGAAGAAGAAGTGTTCACTTTTGAATTAGGAATTTAAACATAAAATGAACATAACAAGCAGACATTTGTGACAGATAAATTAATGTCAGTTTTATTATTTTAATAATATCTTTTTACGAATATAGGGGAAATTAAGAAATTTTGTCATTTGCTATTGGGAGGCATCAATATCTTGTGTCAGTGTATTGCCTTCACTGAGGAGGTTATATGTTTGTATATGTGTGTTTGTGTATCTCACTCCACCCTTGACCGGCTTGGTTGTCGGGGTGCCATGCTGGATTGGGTGGTCAGCCTCCGCCACTGGTCACGATCCTCTGCCAGGCTAGGCGTATGAGGGTGTTGGTGTTGCGGATGGTCCAGCTTTTATCCAGCCAGGGCTTTCTTTGTCTGCCTTGCCGGCGTTTTCCTTGGATGGTGCCCTGGAGAATCGTTTTGGCCAGAGTGTTGTGATGTGTCACATGACCGTACCAGGCAAGTTTGTGGCGCTTAACAACTGCTAGGAGTGGCTCTTGTCTGCCTGCGAGGGTGTTCACTTTTTGCCTGACATACTCATTTGTCTTGTGCTCTGTGTACAAGATGCGAAGCAGTCTCCGGTTTGTGTATAGCTTCACTCAAACATTTGTGGATGGGTTTTTCCTGTACATTGATAAACTGTTGTATGATGTCCCTTTACTCCAGTTAAGGAAGACAAACACTAACAGTTTTAATTTAATAACAGAAATTGATTTGCTTTGTTGATTTCTGTATGCCATGCAAAATCTTTGTTGTTTGATCGCAAAAAAAAGGAAATTGGCATTATTTTAACACGAAAAAGTAATGAGATACAGAATATGTTAATCCTAGCATTCACTCGATGTACATAGACTTAGATTCTTATTATTTAGCGAAGTTGTAGTTTAGACACCCCCTCATGTTCACCACTCTCAACCTCAAAGTCTGGTTCCTTCAGTTTCATTACAATAACCCTAGGCTGATTGTAGCCCTACCACTTACCCTAACAACGGCAGAGTGTTGCTTCTCAGTGAAAATATTCAATGAGAAAATGTGATGGGGGATGTCTGAAGTACAACTTAACCGATTATTTTATTCATGTTTCATGGGCTTGTTTTTGCACCTGAACAAAGATATGGCGCTTGATGTTTTCAGGCGGCTCATGTGGGTGTGGGCATTAGTGGTCTGGAGGGACTGCAGGCAGCCTGTGCCTCAGATTATGCCATTGGACAGGTCAGTGTTTGACCCCTATTAACATCCGTGTGTCAGAGGTCATCTCTATCAGAGGTCGCCTGTGTCAGAGGTCATCTCTATCAGAGGTCGCCTGTGTCAGGGGTCATCTCTATCAGATTTTTCCAGTATGAGGTGTCATCGCTTGTCAGTATCATCTGTGTCTGTGAAATTATAAGAGATTGTGTTAGAAACGGTCAGGAAAATGCTATGAATCATTGCTGTAATCTTACATTTGCAAAGTATGAAGGGATCAGTGACCTGACGCATGTCAGGTGCAGTATAAAAATACAGTTTGCAGTAAAGGGGGAAAATGATAGGACAAATTGTTAATTAAACAGGGAAATCAGGACAAAAATGTTCTGGCTCTTGCAGAAACCATTAGGACAAAGTTCACCAGTGTTGCTCTACCAGAGGGAAACACAGCAGGACATAATTATTCAGTTTTAAGTGGACTATTACCTATGTCGTGGGCCTCGGGACATCACTGAAACCCATATAACTTGTTAACCAGGTGCTACGTATGCTCAGTGTGTGTGATGTCATTGATAATGTCATAAATTTTGTTGTCATAGCCCTGGAATGATGGATTTGGTTTAGACATGTTAGGAAAGATATATTTCTAGAACATTTTCTCAGATTGAGTCTAACGGGTCTCTTTTAAATGTTATAATAAGAAAATCAATAATTTCTCTGATTCCCTCTGGCAGTGAAAGGGTTATACAAACACCGCTGGATACTAACCTGGTGGCGCAATGACACCCTGAGTCCCATGTCATAGTCCTGTTGAAACTGAACATGTCCTATTGAAGCTCAATTCGGATGGACTTTTATTGATTTCTGTAAGAGTTAGGACATTTTGTCCTTGATTTTCTTGTTTTAGGACAGCTTGTCCTATGTCTTTTCCATCCTCGGTGGATCACTGGTGCATCATAACCTGGGTGATGTTCATTGATGATGCTTGTCTTTTGATCCAGCGATTTTGTATTGTATTGAAAAGGATTTTATACAAGGTGAAACTGCGATGCCTGTGTGCACATAATGTGCTCATGCATGCCGTGTGAAAATGTACAGTACATAGCCTTTATAGGATCCTTCGACGTATAGTACCAGAACCAGTAAGCATCAGTGAGTGCTGAATAGTTATACTTTATGAAGTGCTATAATAGACTATGTTTGGTTTTAAATAGAAAGCAATATAATGTTGTATTTTCCATTGACAGTTCCGGTTCCTTCAGAAACTGCTGCTGGTGCATGGAGCGTGGAGCTACTGCCGCCTGACCAAGCTGATCCTGTACTCCTTCTACAAGAACATCTGTCTCTACGTCATTGAGGTATGCACCATCATGTTTGTGGCACAATTACCCAAGTCAGACTTTCGCAATAAAGGCTGCAACAAAACCCCAGAATTCCCCACATTCTGACTGCTTTTAGTTTTCCAAGGAGAGCTGTTTCTAGTTGCAAGTTTTTTCTCTTCAAAAAGGCTAGTACTTTTCTCTGTGATTGTTGTTGCAATCTGAGAAAGATATTACATGTGCTGTACTACAGCAGAGAAGGGTTAAACACTTTGGATCTGGTAATGTTGATCATGAGGGCTAAAAATAACCTTGAAATAAAAAGGGACTTGAAATGGTGTGACGTGGAATGTGCCTTGCGTCAACTGTTTAGGCAAAAGCTATGATAACAAAAATGTTGCTGACATTATTTTCTAAAATGTCTCAGGTCTTAGTGTGACTGTGAGTGATACCATGGAAGCTTTCCTCATGTTTCTCCAATTATCAAAAATTGATGTTAGCAATTATGCAGCAAGCCTAGCAAGGCTACTGTTTTCATGTTTGTTTAAGAACCAAACTAGTGAAATCAGTGTTTCTGTAGAGTGTGGGATGTAGAAATAATTGACTGAAATCTTTGATTTACTCCTTGGTATTGGTTGTAAGTCGCCAATGATAGTAAGTTAGCTAATGTCAGAATGTTAATGGCCACAGTACTTCTATGGCTGATAATCTGATGTGTACATTTTGTGTATTCTAATAATCCAAGAAGCAAGTGGACTGAAAACATCTGCCGACATATCTTTTGTTTGTTTGTTTTAGAGCTCTGTGTCTCCTTTGTTTCCTGTTCCGGAGGGATAATTGTATAATGTTTTTTGTGTTCATATGTGAAGGGTTTGGATTTGGAATTCACCCCACTCATTGTTTTTTTACATGCTGACATATTTTTTTCATTATATAACTCTTGATCATATACACTTTCTTTCAGGGCTCAAACCTTCTCTCTGTCCCTGTTTGCCACACCCACCTCTTTTGTAAACTTCCCCACTGTCTCTCTCTCTTTCACTCTCCCTTTTTCTGTCCAAAGTCTGTAATACCTTGTCTATGTTCATTCATTTTGTTGGTGAAGATGATTTTTTTTTCTGCTTTGATTTGTTTCATGTGCAGTTTGTCTCTCTTTCTATTTTCCTTCCCATTCCTTCCAACATTAAATGTCATAGTTTTGTATGTTTATCAGTGTTTTCTTTAAGGAGCTGATGAGCTTTTCCCTTTCTTTCAGTTCTGGTTTGCAATAGAAAATGGATTTTCAGGCCAGAGTATGTTCGAGAAGTGGACGTTGAGTTTGTACAACGTGGTATGTGAACATGCATTGGTCGATTGTTCAGTGTGTGTAACCCCCACCCACCTTCCTGGACCGGTTTGTGTGGTGGTTATTTTGCTCTGCCATACTACAGTTTTGATATTTTGTGGTCAAATAGCAAACGTTTGTTCCGCGCCTTGTTTCCCTTTGTTTAGTCTGTTTTATAATATCTATAGTCTAGTATCGGTTGTTGCATGCTCCAAATTATTCTGCCTTTTGAAACGGTGATTGGTTCAGTCAGTCCAGAGAAATGTCAAGTCTGTGTTGTTTTGTGATAAGCATGAGTTCACTCAGTTCTCTCCTTCCCGTCAGTGTTTGTTGTTGATGGAAAATGTATTGGGAGTTGGAGCAAAATCATGAATAGGGCAGGCACACATGGAGATTTGAAAATGAAACAGCACAACCGAATGTGCTGACTGTTTGACTTGCGTCTATTCCTCTTCCAGCAAGCGAATCAAAGTATAGATAACAGATTCAATGTCCAATCATATCTTGTCCTTAAGGGATCATGCCAATCACACCATCACCGTCCAATCATACATGGCCATCTCGGCAATAGAAACCTGCAAAATTGTCCAAGACGGAATTAGGAGATTAAAGAAAGAAGAGACTAGACAGCTGTCGGGTCCTTTTTTTCTTCTTCTGTTACTTCTCCATTAAAGAAGTGCATTTGACTTTGAGCAAGGAATATCTGAAAATGAGAGTTAGGTTCAGAGAGGGAATCTTTATTTTGCCTGTCTTGATTTAATGCATGCCAGATAATCATGCTGTATTCTTTTTCATCCCAATACCCCTCAATCTCTCCTCACTTCCTCCTCTTCTACTTCTGTGCTGAGAAGCCCCTCCTCCTGTTTTAATATGTTTGTTACAATGTTTTTGTTTCATTTACTTTATTATTTTGTCATTAATGTGTACCTGACTGTCTTTGTCAGAGACGAGCAGTGAACACTCACCATTCCCCCTGGTGTTTAGCTGTATGGGTTTGTTTTTTTCTGTTTGTGGCAGTTTTGGTTTCAATTAGTCAATGGATTCTCCGGCCAGATTCTGTTTGAGCGGTGGAGTCTCGGTCTGTATAATGTGGTATGTATCTGTCTCCTCATTGAATGTGGTTGTGTCTGCATGCACTTGGTAGATCTATGTTTGTCAAATGTTTAAATCAACCTGCATGGATGTTCTTGTGGTTTCGCTTTGTATTGGTACGACTCGATGCAAAGTCGGTTACAACATTCCTTAACAGTAACCTGTTCAGAGACTGAGATCATTTAAATTGTGGCAGTGTCAATGAAGCATACTGTCTGTACCAGTGTTTTGAAGAAGAAAATCCACTAAAAGTTGACAACATCAATAGATTTTCCAGAAGAAAAAAAAGTCAAATCTTTGTGCAACTCAAATAGCAGCAGAGTTGGTTAGAACCAATGAAGACTTTGAACCAGAACAATTGAATCAATCAAAATAAAACAGGAGAAGAGTAGACATCAGTTAGAGAAGACCAAGGCATATGGGGAGGTTATATTTCAGATTAGAAATGTGAGGGTTAGCAAAGAATATATTTTCCAGCTAGCTTTTTTGCAGTGCAAAATTTCATTAATAAAATAATTTGTTTAGATTAATATTTGTTTGATATATATCATTATATGTGTGTGCAAGTTATTTTTTCACTATAGATTATGGTGCTATGTAAATTTTATATTAAAAAAAAGTTAATGGAACATCAATTGGATAGATGTACGTTTTGAATATATTCACAAGTAACGAGCAAGAATGCTGTATTTCATTGGATGTGCTATGTTACAGGTTATTTTGATTTCTTTGTAGAGATTGGATGAAAAGTTTGGTTGTACATGTATGTCTATATGTGTGCGCAAAGAAACAAGTTAATGGCCTGCCACACTACGTACAATACGCTGTCAATGTGATGCGATTGTGACGATGCGAGTCATGATTCACGTGGAATTCATGTATTGGGTCTACTTGAGTAAAAAGAGCGAAAGTAGTAGAATTATTTTTAGACGGAAGTATTTCACGTCGATCGTGACTCGCATCGTCACAATCGCATCGCATTGACAGCGAATCGTATGCAGTGTGCCAGGCCCTTTAGTATTTACTGTGTCTTTTAATGTTCAGATTGGTTGCTGAGTCATTTTAATTAGTTGCTTCATACACTTAAAACAAATGTGATATTGTTGTTTAGTTCATCTGTTTTTAATAAGGAAGAAAAGTAAAGTAACAATTTTGCACTGTGAGTAATAGACACCTTTTAACATGTTCTCCTTAATAATTGAATGAAAAAGTCACACTTTCTTTCATCAGTTGCAAACAAGCTGAGATGAGAAGATATGACTGCTTCATTATCTGTATGCATTACCATGTCGATTGAAAAACTTGCATGGATTAGAAGAGTATCAGTTTGTTCACACAGATGGAAAAAATATTATTTCTGGTATGTGTCCAAAGGTCCTTTTTCTTGGAAAACTGGGTTCTGAGTTTCCATGTAATCAATTGTCAAACAAGTTTTGGAAGAATGTGCTTGAAAGTTATAGATTATTTGGATTGAAAACTCAGCCATGTACATCAAAAGAAATTGTATCAGAAAACATATTCTACAATGAAAACATAAAAGTAAATAGCACAAGCATATTTTATAATGGTTTATTTAAAAAAGATATTCATGCCATTGGACATCTAATGAGAGACGATGGAACTTTTTTGTCATATGAAGAGGTTAGAATTAAGTATAATGCAAGAATTGATTTCATCTCATATACAGGAATGATAAATGCTGTTAAAATGTTCATTCGGAAAACTGCAGTCACGATACAAAATAATACAGTAAAAACTTCCAAAACAGGGAAACTAATTCATTCTGTGCATAAAGGTGCAAGGGTATACTATGACATACTTACATCTTCAATGTAACCCCGCTTTGTACGAAGTGGAATGATAAATTAACGCTAGAATTAGATTGGAAACATATTTTCCAAAAAGTACAAAAATTAAAAGAAATCAAGATGAAATGGTTCAAAATTAAAATCCTACATCGGATTTTGGGTACAAATATTGTTTTATGTAAAATGAATGTCAACAATGATGAATTATGCCGTTTTTGCCACGCTGAAAGAGAGAGCATTGAACACTTAATCTGGTTTTGTGAACATTCTATACTTTTTTGGAGACAACTCGAAAATCTTTTGAAAGACAAATGTGAACATACTGTGGCACTTAGATTTTCACTACCGTTAGTACTATTTGAAGTCTTTACATTTTAAGTCCGATGCAGTTTTTGATCTGATTCTGATACTTGCTGAGTTTTTTATTTATCAATGCAAATATGGACAAAAGCTACCAAATCTATGCAGTTTTCTGTATTACTTAAAGACAAGATATCAAATTGAAAAAATGTATTGCATATATGAATATGGAATACCAAGCATTTTCTGAGAAGTGGCGGGTTATACCTGCCGTTAATGGATTTATAGTTAATATAAAAAAACTGCTTTTTTGTTCCTGTTTCTGTGGGGAAAGCTTTGGGAATGTAAAATGCTTTTCTCTGTGACAAACCTATATGTTCTCTGCCTTCATTATTTGTTTACTGAGGTTATTCTTTCATTAATAATTACATTTATTCATATTCATATACTGTTTCTTAATATTCCTTTGTTAAAGCAACATTCTATTCCTTTGTTGAGGAATATAAAGATATACAATGTGTACATTATTGTCTATTGATATGTTGCTGACTTATTACCATGTCTCACTCTTTCTTGTTGTTGTTGTGTGAATTATGTTATGTTCCTGGGGGAAAAAAATAAAGAGAAAAAAAAATGTCTATGGAAATAGTGTTTGAAATATATCAAATAAAGTTAAAGACAAGTATGCTGCAAGTGGGAGGGAAAAGGGGCTGGAGGTAAAGGGAGAGAATGGGGGGGGGGGGGGGGGGGGGGGGGGGGGGGGGGGTCATGATTGTTAGCAATGAGATTATTAGCAAAGCATGAGGTTACATGTTCTGGATTTAGATCCCATTGTTCTGTCTGCACATTGAAGAAACAGCGCCAACATGTTTTGACTGTTAGCAATGAGAATGGCTGTACTGACTGCTGGGATTAGATCCCATTGTTCTGTCTGCACATTGAAGAAACAGTGCCAACATTTTTTGACTGTTAGCAATGAGAATGGCTGTACTGACTGCTGGGATTAGATCCCATTGTTCTGTCTGCACATTGAAGAAACAGTGCCAACATTTTTTGACTGTTAGCAATGAGAATGGCTGTACTGACTGCTGGGATTAGATCCCATTGTTCTGTCTGCACATTGAAGAAACAGTGCCAACATTTTTTGACTGTTAGCAATGAGAATGGCTGTACTGACTGCTGGGATTAGATCACATTGGAGGCTGAAGAAACAGTGAAAATGTGTCATGACTTTTCACAATGGGATTGGCTATTCTGGGATTAGATCACAGTGTTCTCTCTTAAGATTGAAGAAACCGTGCAAACTTGTCTTGACATTTTTATTTTTTAGAATGGCTGTGCTGGAATTAGATCTTTCTGTTCTCAGACATTGCATGGTTTGTTTGTGCAGATCTTCACAGCGGCGCCCCCGCTGGCCATCGGCCTCTTTGACCGCTTCTGCTCTGCTGAAACCATGGTGAAAAACCCTTCCCTGTACAAAGACTCTCAGAAAGGGCACTTCTTCAACGTGAAGGTAGGCCACTGTGGTTTTTACCTTGAATGCAATACTGGGGAGCAAGGTTTTGAACAGCATGCATTGTGCTTTTATGGTTGACATGCAATGAGTATCATATTTTAATGGACTATGCAAACAAGTTCTTGTGGCCAACATAGGATATAAAAATATAACTCTGATCTAAAAAAAAATCTTCAAGTTGTACATTTTGTGTACTTGTTCGTAACTTTCTTTCATCATTGGTTTGACATTAGCCCAAATGTGCAATAGCAAGGTGAGGCCTGTGTGACTTGGTTCATTACTACTACTGCTATGGAACATTGTACAGTGTAGCTTAGTGTTTCAGGAAGGACTATGAATCTGAAACTAGGAGGTACTGCACTGACTATCTGTACAGCAGCCTTGGGGATCAGCTGGCTTCTGGTCATCACATTGAAGCTCACCGATCAGCATGAAAATCTGTGTTAGTGCTGCAGCCAAAGGGATTGGTTGGCCTTAGGGGACCTTCCCCAACATCTGTCCTCAAATCCCTTTGGCTGACAGAGTGGGGATGTATCCTGGGAAAAGCATCTCCACTATAAACTAACTGCAGCCCAGCCTTCCAGAATAACAACCGCCTCCTCTTTAATTTGCATAGTCGGAAGCAACAAATCTGGGGAAGCTTATTGTCCACTGTTATCAAACTTCATATTGGTTTTCCAAGAGCAGCGATGGTCCCCACTACTGTCCTGTGGTCATAGTTAGTACAAATGACTAATATGAATAGAGCTTGAAATAGTGAGGCTAGGAGAGGAGATAGTGACATGATTAAAGGTAAGGAACTCTCCATTAATTACCCCCCTCCATCAAAGTTGCTTTCGACACCACTATCTAGCACTGCGCGAATAACAGCCAAAGGGGAGCAAACCCAACACCATCCTCTAATCACCCCCTAATATGAATGAATAGCGTGAACATTTGTCACTCTTGGTGAATGCCTTTAGGAGCTATTCAATAGGGTGATGCAGACACAAAATGAAAGCAAAATGAAAGAGAGAGGCAAGGGATTGAAGGTGAAAATGACGAAGGATCATGCATTTTGCAGGTGTTTTGGGTGTGGATCGGCAACTCCATCCTGCATTCTATCATTCTCTTCTGGGTCACCTACCTTTCTTTGTATCAAGGTAAGTCATTTACGTACCTGCCTTTCTCTGCTGGCCTTGTCTCTCCTTTTTGATATAATGAAATATCAAATTTGACACAAAATTCAGATTTTGTTTTTTCATGTTCTTACTATATTATTAGTCATATTATATGGCGCAGGGGTCTCAGTCTGAATAAAAGTATCGCCGTATAGTCCGAAAAATTTGGTTGTTGGTCTCACCAGCCATCTTCAGACTCACTGAACATCCATGTCAGTGGAGAGTCATGGACTTACTAATGGAGCGATGGTCATCATCATCATCATCATCATCATCAAGTTGTTATATAAAATAGTATAAAGACACCCATGATCGTTTCTACTATCTTTTGTAATTTTCTTCGCTTTGTCCTTTAAAAAAAAAGGTGTTGACATTTCTTGTTTGTTGGTTTCTTTGAAACCTGTTTTGAAGGAGATGGATGTGATTGTTTTACACAGTTTTATAAACTTCGCCATTACCCTTCACATCACTTTTTGAAGAGTAATCCTATTACTTTAGTGTTGTTTACACACCTCTCTATCCAGAGGTTTAAATGGTGGGGGTTTTGTTTTTCAGATGTGTCTTTTTCCGATGGAAAGGTTGGGGACTACCTCTTCATGGGAAACTTTGTGTACACTGTGAGTTGTCTGTTCTGTTGAAATCTTAGAGATTATGATTATTATGCAGAACATGTTTGTTTGTTAGTCACACAAATGGCTACCTAATACTACATTGTTCAGTTTTGTAGATTTCACAAACAGTTTAGATTTTTTTTCTTTTCTAACTGAAGGTTATTTAGAATTCAAAATCTTTGAGGGAATATAAAAAGCATTTTTTTAAATGTGGAAATACGATGATAAATTTGGAATTTGTATTCAGTCAGATCCCGCCTAACATGCAATCATAGGAGCATCCTGTTACTCAGCCAGTCTCTATTTATTTATTACTAAAACAGTCTCTGGTGTAACGGCCGCCTCCCAATGACAGAATATTTAACCCTTTCGCCGCCAGCCATTTTTCAGCCAAAAAATACCATTAAACGTACCTGGGTGGAGAAATAATAAATCTGCAATATTGCGAATTCCTCTGTGACATGTATAACATTAGGCCTATCCTTACCTCCCAAAATGATAAAAAATAGGGTCTTCAGATAACAGGCCCTAACTTGATGCTTTTTAATGACATTGTGGTGCAAAAATGAGACATTGGCGGTGAAAGGGTTAAACCAGTCTCTTGGGTGGTTGCATCTTTACAGTGCTTTTTGTATGCAACCCTAAAACAGAAATTGTGTTTGAATTAAATTAATATTTAGATTTAATAAATATAGCAATTTATTTTGACTGTTTTTGTGGTATGTTGTTTGAAAAAACATAGGCATTTTACCGAGCAGCATCACTTTGTCTTGCTGCCAGGGATCTTGTACATATGTGTTTGCTTTCTAATACATGCTTTTATAAATTTGTGTATGTTGGCTTGCTTGCTTAAGTGCGTTGATTCTTGTATGAGCATGCATGTGTGTGTGTGTGATAGAATTGGAGAATGGGGTTCCGTTCAGTTCATGAATGGTAATAAACAGAGGTGAAAATATACTGTTGCAGTACGTGGTTGTGACTGTGTGCCTCAAGGCAGGATTAGAAACCAACGCTTGGACCTGGGTAAGGACATGCATGTTTACACACACACACACACACACTTGCACACTCATGCACGCCAAAACACATGAGCACAAACGTGCATACATATGGACACAGATGCACACACATGTGCAAATGCACACAGGCATGTGCATGTGTAAGCGCACATCTTTACCTCACACTTATTCACATACTCGCACGCACACACGCATGCACACTCACACAATCAGCCAGGCATTGTACACATGCAATAACACACGTACACACACACACATGCACACCTACAGCATGCATACACCACACACACTCACTGCACATATACACCGACACACATACTGGCACATACACACTATTCTGAACTATGCACTCACACACATACACACAGATAGCATCCTAGGTATGTTTAGTCATTGTTGTTGTCATTGTTGTTATGTGGTTTTTTTAGGTAACTACAGTTGCTTTGATTGTTATTACATGTACTGTGCAGCTGACCCATCTGGCCATTTGGGGCAGCATCTCCTGCTGGTTCCTGTTCCTGATAGTCTACAGCCACTTCTTCCCCACCATCAAAATGGCCCCGGAGATGGTCGGCATGGTGAGTTGACCCTTGGCCTCTATTGTTCTTCCTGGAATGGTACCCAAGCAAAACCCTAACCGACAAAACCACGGTGCATAAAACCCCAGTGGACGAAAGCTTACATTACCGTATTTTACGAACTATAAGGTCTATGTTATAATGTGCATCCCCAAATTTTACGCAAGATTCATTTTGTTATAATCGTATCTTACTGTATTATCAGTCATATTACGAGGGCTGATCATTAAACTATGGCAACAGTCCTGCCATTTGTAATCTATAAAACACACAGGTATAATGGAGGTACCAAATAAAACTTCATTATTTAACGCATTTGCTTGCACACTATCATCATGTCCTACATGGATGTATGACGTCATTGAAAATATGATGTAAGGGCCTGTGACCAAAAATTGTGGATTCTTGAGCTGACTTGTTCACTTACTATAACTTCATAGGGATGAAACTTAGAACTATTTTAAGAAAATTAATTCCGATTTGACATATTTACGGCCGATTGTGTACTTCGCATTTCACAATTTGCAAATGTGTTGAAGTTTTCAAGCCTGGAAAACATAGTTTTAAAAAATGTTACCCTCTAGTTCACTTTTGTGCAGTCCTGAACGCGCAAAACATGCCAATTTTCAAGAAACTGACTAATGTAGATCCATATATGACACTGATAGAAAGAAATGAGACGAGTGACAATTCTTTTGAGTACAATAGTAAAGATAATGCGTAGTAAGCATTTTCTAGTGAGAAAACTTACGACAAAATGGGTACCCACTTTCCTAAGTGACGAAAGTAAGATATGATATGATAATTATCAAACAGAAATGCTCGGAAAGTTTGGGCCAAATGGACCTAAATAAATATGCGATGTCATCACAGACTTAGTGCAGTCAGCATTACATGTTTGTATGTGACGCTTTTGCATTTCTTTAATAATCCAAGGACCTGTCATCATTGATAATATGCCAAAGAAAACAACACTTATGCCATAAGTTATGGCAACACATTTTGCTCAAATGGTTTTGTCAGAAGTAGACAGATCAGTCTGCCAGTGGTGCCTCCTGTTGTTTTGTTGGGACAATTCTTCGCGAAAACTGATAGAATTATGGCATTTTAAGCTCTACAATGATGCTTTTTACATCTAATGAAGGGTTATGACATCTGCTGGACGGTATCTTGGACGATAATAGGGTTTTTGAAGCATTTTAACATGACTATTCGTCGTATTGGTGACTCGTGACCACTTTCGATGTCTGACTCACAGTAGACTGTACTGAACATGGCAATCATTGCCTCTTCTCATGATTTTGTTCATTAATAGGGCGCCCTGGTTTATTAGGTGCATAGGTAGAAATTGGAGAAAAAATATTGCCCTATAACCCTGAAATGATGGAATTAACTGGATAAGTATTTGATTTACCAGTTAATTTTGCTATTCCTGCTTTTTGTTTTGGCTTTGAGTAAGTGATCAATGTTATTGGACAATACTTTGAGTGGCGGATGCATTCTGCTACTCTTGCTTCTTTCCTGCAGGATTACTATGTTCTGGGCTGCTGGTTGTTCTGGCTTTGAGTAAGTGATCAATGTTATTGGACAATACTTTGAGTGGCGGATGCATTCTGCTACTCTTGCTTCTTTCCTGCAGGATTACTATGTTCTGGGCTGCTGGTTGTTCTGGCTGGGCCTGATCCTCATCCCTTTCACCTGTCTCCTCAGGGACTTCTCCTGGAAAGTGTAAGTAGACGCTAACTTTTATCCCGCAACCTGTAAATACTTTGCCTTGTTTCTTTTTGGAAAGCGTTTGCAGCACGTTAACCCTTTCACCAACAGCCAGTTTTCGGCTAAAACAAAATCAGTCAAACTTGCCTAGGTGGAGAGAAGATGGCGTCTGAAAAATTGGGTATTCTTGCGTGACAAGTCTGAAAAATAAGACCTACTCTTATCTCCTTATATAAATAGCCATTATTAATAGTATCTCTCAAAATTAAGAAGATAAAGTGAGTGGATAACAGACGCTGATTTGATGCCTTTTAGCGACATGAGTAATAAATCAGTGTGGTGCCGATAGGCGATGGTGGTAGTGAAAGGGTTAAATGTAGCTGAAAGGTGTTCATGTTGAATGACTTCTCGTGAAAATAGATGTACTTATTTACTGGTTTTGTGTGTAGAGGTCAAGTAACTGTAGAGGTCAGGTAACAAAAATGGAATGACTGTTTTCTAAATGTTTTGTAAGGTGCTAAAAAAAATTCCTTTGAAGGTGTGTAAAAATTACGCTTGACTTCATTTTAGGTCTGACAATTGATTGTATTCTAGATAGAGTGTAAATATTTTTGTTCGAAATGTAAACTTTAATTTAATCCTTCTGGAAGTGTAAATATTTTAGCAATATATGGAAGTGTAAGCATTGACTGTATGCTTCCCAGAATCTAAGACTTGTCTGAATTATTTTTTAGAAATCTTAGTGTTGAGAAGAGAACACCCTTTTTAAAAAACCCAACTCTTTTCCTTAATCAAAATGTACATTTTTAGTGAGTTCTTCTGAAAGATGCACTATCGACAGATCAATGTGAGTTGTAAATGTCCACTGCACACACTTCTGTCACAGAGTCTGGTAGGTTATTGCTGATAAATGTTATCAAATTCCCTTACTTTTTCCACCCACCTTACCCTGTCCTTGGCATCTCACTTCCTTTTCCTCATGTTTGTTTTTGGAGCTCACCTTGAGCGTCTCCTCTTTTTTCGTTTGTTATATTTTTTCCCCCAAAGCTTTCCTTCCATCAATATCCTTTCGACATTGTTTGTGCATGATTTACAATTGGTTTGTTTGAATGTGGTTTTTTTTAAGTGTTAGATTAATTATAATGTTGAAAATATGATCAGTTTTTATAATAATATTTACACTTCGGGGAGAAGTCGATATTTACACCTTCTATTTACATCTCATTTGTTTATTGAAATGTTCTTTTCTGTTTTATTCTGTTAAGTTGATGTACAACACGTCAACAGTTTGTTAAAAAAAAAAATCATTATTTCGTATTACTGCTAATTAGATAAAATTTTATTTTTTGTTTGTGCATGCTTTATGTATACATGTATTTAAGTTTCTTTTTCCTTTGTTTCTTTTCAGTTTTCCTGATGTCTCTGTCCGTTTTCTTCCGAAAGTTGCACACCTGAGCTGATCTCTCCTAGAAGTGTAAATGTTTCCTTGAAAGCATAAACTTGGATGGATTTCTCCTGTGAAGTGTTCACACCGGCAAGCTCTTCTATGAAGTTGTAATCATTGACCGATTTCTTGTGAATGTGTAAATATTGACAGACTTTTCCCAGAAAATTGTTTAACGTGGAATGTTTATCGCGCATGTTAACTCGTTGACTTTTTCCTGGAATGTTTAAACACAAATTTCTCCTGAAAGGTGTAAGCATTGAATTTTCCAGGAAAGTGTAAACATGGATAAACATTGACAGATTTATCCTGAAAGGTGTCAACTTTGACTGACTTCTGTGTGAAGGATTAAACATGGATTAGTTTTTCCAAGAAGGTGTCAACATCGACTGACTTCTCCTAGAAAGTGTAAATTATTGACTTTCTCTGGAATGTGTCAATGCAGATTTTTTCTGGATGGTCATGATGTAAACATTTAGTTTTGCAGAAATTGTGATTTGTTTTTCTGAAGGTGCAAACATTATTTTCTGGGCAGTGTAAGCAATTGACTGGCCTCACCCTGAAAGGTGTAAGCGTTGACTGATTTCTCTGTGAAGGAGTAAACATGGATAGATTTCTCCTGGAAGGTGTAGATTGGACAGATTTCTCCTGGAAGATGTCAACATTGACAGATTTCCCTGAAAGGTGTTATCATTGGCTGATTGTGTGTCCAGGAAGGTGTAAAAATGGATTCGTTTCTCCTGGAAAAGGGTAAACATTTGCTATTTTTTCCAGGAAAGGTGTAAACATAAACTTATTTCTCCAGGAAACATTGACTAATTTCTCTTGAATGGAGTAAAAGGTGATTTCATCTGGAATGTGCAGTGTAGTAGTTAAAAACGTTGCCTGACACTACTAAAAGCATGCACTTGAATGGACTCATCTGTAATCCCTAAGGAATGGCCTTTTTGAAAGACTTTCAAAGGTGTACCCGGAAGCTATCATTTGGGATGGAGAATCCTCTTCCAAGCTGAAATGTTCTGATGAGCGGCAAAATTATCAGGTCTGTTGGAATAGACTCCTGTATGGAATGGCAATGACATACCAATCTTTCTTTGTCACAAATTTAAGTTTTAATTGCATTTTCGCCAAATTTTTTGGATCATTAACTTAGGGGAATGCTGATTCTTTCAGCACAAATCTAAATTTATCCGCCTTTAGATATCAATAAGTCTGCTTAATAACATAAAATGCTTTTTGTTTGTTTTGGTTGGCTGATTGGTTTGTTAGTTGGTTTTCCGGGATATATGAATAACATGGTTTCTATCCACGCGAGTCTCTTGCGTTAGAAGGCCTTGTGTGGTAGTCAGCAGGATTGTGTTGATTTAACTTTTGAAAAGAAAGTTAGGCCAAAGTCAGTGAAAGGGACATTTGCAGATGTTATAAATTTTCAGTTGTTGTGGCGTGTGTTCAGATTCAAGCGGACGTATTTCAAGTCGACGCGTCATTACGTTCAGGAGATGGAGCTAGCTAATAAGGAGGCCATCATCAATGGATCGCCGCGTAGAAAGTCAAGGTCAGTCACAGAGTCAAAGGTCAATTGTTTCACCCTGTGATTCAAAGGTATATTATTCTCATCCCATCATGGCTGACTAGATCACCACACAAAAAACACCCCACAAGGTTAGGTAGAAAAACCAAGGTAAGTTTCTTCTCCTGGAATTAAAAAAGGTGCCGTATTTTATGGACTATAAGGCGCACATCATTATAAGACGCACCCCCCAAATTTTACACAACATTTTGATTTTGTTATTCAGGCATGCTAATCTTCAGAGAATTCTCTGAATTCAGAGAAAAGTGAATGCAGAAAATCAAATGTTAGATGGGGTTTTACAGCTTGAAGAGATGCCCTTTCCCCCAGTTTGAACAGTTTTACACATGCATCTTGAAGAGGCATTGCCCCCTGATCACCATGAAGGGCTTTTAGTCCTTTGGTTACACCAAGAGACGTCATCTTGAAGAGGCATGGCCCCCTGATCACCATGAAGGGCTTTTAGTCCTTTGGTTACACCAAGAGACATCCTCTTGAAGAGGCATTGCCCCCTGATCACCATGAAGGGCTTTTAGTCCTTTGGTTACACCAAGAGACATCCTCTTGAAGAGGCATGGCCCCCTGATCACCATGAAGGGCTTTTAGTCCTTTGGTTACACCAAGAGACATCCTCTTGAAGAGGCATGGCCCCCTGATCACAATGAAGGGCTTTTAGTCCTTTGGTTACACCAAGAGATAACATCTCCTGAAACCCTGTATTTTCAGAGAAAAATGCTTTTCCTCCATTACCATGCCTGTTATTACAGCTTCTTACTAAATTATTTGTCACATTATAAGGTGCGGGGGTCTCAGTCTAGGAAAAAAAGTTTCGCCTTATTAATGTAAATTACTGTACATTATTTTCAATATCATCCTATCATGGCTGAGTAGATCACCATGCCAAAAAACGCAAGGTTAGGTAGTCACTAGTGAAACAAAGGTAAGTTTCTTACGCTGGGAAAGGTACTTTATTGTCACCCTGAACCCTTGGTGGCTGAGAAGAAGCTGCTTGGTGTATCATGTGCCACATGATGAGATACAAACGGGTATCATGATTTGATAAAGGGTTGTTATCACAACGAGCTTCATGAACACGCTATTCAAGAATAATCCTGTAGTTAGGATTTTTTAGTTCTAGAAAGAACTAGACATTTTATGATTTTGTTTGAACGATGGTGGTAGGTTGGATGATGGAAGCTTGGATATTGGTTTTTTAAAGACTTATTTTATGGAATCTTAACACCCCTTCCCCCTTGGAGATACAGTGGATTCCTGCTAACTCAAAAACGGATAACTCAAAAAGACTGGATAATCCACAATGAAGTTTTGGTCTCAGTTTAATCACTGTTATGCTAAAAAGTGGTTTACCTCATAATATTGGCTATCTCGAAAGAACATTTCAGTCCCTCCAATTATGAGTTAGCTGATTTCAACTGTAGTAGTATGTGTCGTGATAGATCACTTAGACACTGACATGACATGGTGTATACTGAGTTATTGAAGTGTGGCATGATTGTGAGTTTGATACTGACATGACTGTCATGACAGATATTGAACTAGTGATGTGTGTCATGATAGATACCTAGCCTATTTTACAGCGCATCATATTATAAGGCGCAGCCCCCCCCCCCCAATTTTACACAAAACTCTGATTTGGTTATTATACTTTCTTACAATATCATCAATCATATTTTAAGGCACAGGAAAAAATATCACCTTATGGTAAGTAAAATATGGTAGATACTGACATGTCACAATACTGAGCTCATGATGTGTGATATAACTGACTGGGATGCTGTCATGTCATGATAGTTGTGACAGAGACTTAGAATTCGGCCGTGTCCTGACAGTATTGGTCAAGTAAAGTGTGTCCTGACAGTATTGATCAAGTGAAGTGTGTCCTGACAGTATTGATCAAGTGAAGTGTGTCGTGACTGTTTTGATCAAGTGAAGTGTGTCGTGACTGTATTGATCAAGTGAAGTGTGTCCTGACAGTATTGATCAAGTGAAGTGTGTCGTGACAGTATTGATCAAGTGAAGTGTGTCGTGACAGTATTGATCAAGTGAAGTGTGTCCTGACAGTATTGATCAAGTGAAGTGTGTCCTGACAGTATTGATCAAGTGAAGTGTGTCGTGACTGTTTTGATCAAGTGAAGTGTGTCGTGACTGTATTGATCAAGTGAAGTGTGTCCTGACAGTATTGATCAAGTGAAGTGTGTCGTGACAGTATTGATCAAGTGAAGTGTGTCGTGACAGTATTGATCAAGTGAAGTGTGTCCTGACAGTATTGATCAAGTGAAGTGTGTCCTGACAGTATTGATCAAGTGAAGTGTGTCCTGACAGTATTGATCAAGTGAAGTGTGTCGTGACAGTATTGATCAAGTGAAGTGTGTCCTGACAGTATTGATCAAGTGAAGTGTGTCCTGACAGTATTGATCAAGTGAAGTGTGTCCTGACTGTATTGATCAAGTGAAGTGTGTCGTGACAGTATTGATCAAGTGAAGTGTGTCGTGACAGTATTGATCAAGTGAAGTGTGTCGTGACAGTATTGATCAAGTGAAGTGTGTCGTGACAGTATTGATCAAGTGAAGTGTGTCATGACAGTATTGATCAAGTGAAGTGTGTCATGACAGTATTGATCAAGTGAAGTGTGTCATGACAGTATTGATCAAGTGAAGTGTGTCCTGACAGTATTGATCAAGTGAAGTGTGTCCTGACAGTATTGATCAAGTGAAGTGTGTCCTGACTGTATTGATCAAGTGAAGTGTGTCCTGACAGTATTGATCAAGTGAAGTGTGTCCTGACAGTATTGATCAAGTGAAGTGTGTCCTGACAGTATTGATCAAGTGAAGTGTGTCGTGACAGTATTGATCAAGTGAAGTGTGTCCTGACAGTATTGATCAAGTGAAGTGTGTCCTGACAGTATTGATCAAGTGAAGTGTGTCGTGACAGTATTGATCAAGTGAAGTGTGTCCTGACTGTATTGATCAAGTGAAGTGTGTCCTGACTATTGATCAAGTGAAGTGTGTCCTGACAGTATTGATCAAGTGAAGTGTGTCCTGACTGTATTGATCAAGTGAAGTGTGTCCTGACAGTATTGATCAAGTGAAGTGTGTCGTGACAGTATTGATCAAGTGAAGTGTGTCGTGACAGTATTGATCAAGTGAAGTGTGTCCTGACAGTATTGATCAAGTGAAGTGTGTCCTGACAGTATTGATCAAGTGAAGTGTGTCCTGACTGTATTGATCAAGTGAAGTGTGTCCTGACAGTATTGATCAAGTGAAGTGTGTCCTGACAGTATTGATCAAGTGAAGTGTGTCCTGACAGTATTGATCAAGTGAAGTGTGTCGTGACAGTATTGATCAAGTGAAGTGTGTCCTGACAGTATTGATCAAGTGAAGTGTGTCCTGACAGTATTGATCAAGTGAAGTGTGTCCTGACAGTATTGATCAAGTGAAGTGTGTCCTGACAGTATTGATCAAGTGAAGTGTGTCGTGACAGTATTGATCAAGTGAAGTGTGTCCTGACAGTATTGATCAAGTGAAGTGTGTCGTGACAGTATTGATCAAGTGAAGTGTGTCGTGACAGTATTGATCAAGTGAAGTGTGTCCTGACAGTATTGATCAAGTGAAGTGTGTCCTGACTGTATTGATCAAGTGAAGTGTGTCCTGACTGTATTGATCAAGTGAAGTGTGTCCTGACAGTATTGATCAAGTGAAGTGTGTCCTGACTGTATTGATCAAGTGAAGTGTGTCATGACAGTATTGATCAAGTGAAGTGTGTCCTGACAGTATTGATCAAGTGAAGTGTGTCCTGACAGTATTGATCAAGTGAAGTGTGTCGTGACTGTATTGATCAAGTGAAGTGTGTCGTGACAGTATTGATCAAGTGAAGCGTGTCCTGACAGTATTGATCAAGTGAAGCGTGTCCTGACAGTATTGATCAAGTGAAGTGTGTCGTGACTGTATTGATCAAGTGAAGTGTGTCCTGACAGTATTGATCAAGTGAAGTGTGTCCTGACAGTATTGATCAAGTGAAGTGTGTCATGACTGTATTGATCAAGTGAAGCGTGTCCTGACAGTATTGATCAAGTGAAGTGTGTCGTGACAGGATGATCACAGAGAGGGCTCGCCTGCTGAGCTGCAGTCTCTTCGGTCGCACCCCAGGCCGTGTTCCCCAGGCCTCGCCTGCCGTGCGTAAGTACCCCCCCCCCCCTACCTACACTTACTCCTACCCCACCTCCTAACATATAGCCACCTATGTGCTTGACTGGATAGTGCTTAAGAAACAATGTCACCCAATCTGTGGACATTATTGTCTGGGGGGAGGATGTGGTCTTGATGCAACAATCCTGTTTTTGGTGTGCTTAAGCTCTGGGATCCATTTGAGAAGGGTTTTTTGTCATGCATTTAGCGCTTTCAGGAACCCATTCGAGTTGCTATTTGTTTTTAAAGAAGTTTTGCTCTGGTAGTCTAGAAAAGAGCTGAAGAGGATTCGTTTGTTGAAAGGTAATTGATGGGAGCATTTTGTGAAATGGTACTTGGACTAGTCAGCTTTTTTGGTGCTTTTTGTTTTATGGTTGGGGGTGGGAGCAATACATTCTTTGAATATTTTTATGATTTAACCCAATGTTCTTTGTTTTAAGTACAATTTGGAAGCTTGATGGAAAGCAAAAAAGTCACTAAAACATTGCATTGAAGGTATCTTGCCATATCTTTTGATGGAAACTGGCTTCAGATGTGAACAGATTTGCGTTCAGAAATGGTTCCCTAGTTTAGCATTCTGGAGAAAGGATTAGTTCAGAAGACCACATGGTTTACCAGTGGTGGCCACGTGACAACGCAACACCGATTTTGTTTGTGTTCAGTTGACTGCTTGGTTAGAGAGAAGGACGTTGCCAGGGTGGGAGCTTGGTTTGTTAGACTATAGAGATTGGATTTTCTGTGCGCCTTTGTTTTAGATAACATGCTGGGAGCTTTGAATTCCCAGTGGTTGTGTGTGTCTGTGTGGGCTCATTTGTATGTTATTTGCAATATGTTACTTGGAGTATGTCTGCTTAAGAGCCCGATTACCTTTAATTATTTGTATTTGTGTTGTGCTTAGGGGGGGGGGGGGGGGGGGTGCTCATAATAAACAGTTTCACCAAGCATTGATTCTCATTGGTAGTAGTGACAAACTACCATTAATACTCCTCAATACTCCTCCTAAATACACCTATTTAGAACCTTACATATGACGAAATATCAGTTTAAAAAACCCCAAGTGGATCTGTGTCACTGTCCTTTCACCTGAGGCCAACTCTGTACAGTTATTTGTGGTGGTTGTTGTGGTTGTGTTGAAGTGATGTGATATGTTCTACAGACTTGTGTGAGATGTGTTTCTGTGTGTGTTATTTAGAGGAATGTTTCCAGATTGTTTATGTGGTGAAGTTGTTTGCATAAACGTGACATGCTGCTTTCTTTTCTAATAACATTTGTATATTTATATTTGCATTATTAATATTCATTTATATATTTTTTCAAAGGAGACAAAACATTAAATACAATTTAACAACGGGTCAAGTTTTTTGGGGGGTTTTCAGCTTAGAATTTAGCAGATAAATGATTGGTGAGGTTGGTGTGCATGTGACAGTTTTTAATCAGTTCCTAACTAAATTAACCACATTCCATTTTGAGATGTCTGAAGATTATGCAGATGTTCAGATATATGTTTTGCTTGCTGTTTATTTCTACTAAAATATTCATAATATTTAACTTCAACACCAGTTATGCGATATTGATTAATGTGATTTGTAATACACAATTTGTTCAAAATTTTGTTTCTTTCCAATTAGTGCGAAATTAAATCAGCAATTCCCCCGAAGTGTGGCTTTGGAGTGTGGCTGTCCACGTGGCGGGGTAATCAAAAACGGTCACACACGTAATGTTCTCATCCCTAGCTGATGCATTTGTACCATAGTGTTCAAGTGCTTCGGCTGTTCGGATGATCCCTGGAGTCTTTTAGCCAGGGTACAACAACAACAAGTCAGCAAGTAAGATTTCTGGTAGGCAGATCCTTTACTTCAAATGTTCGGTGCTGGTGAAGTGAAAGAAAAACATGTTTTTAAAAGGCAGGGAAAGCGGCGTGTCATTTTTGTGTGTCAACTGAAAGGTATTGAGTTTGTTAATTAGTCTGTGCATGTTTTGTTTTTGTTTTTTCTTTCTTTTTTTCTCCACTATAGCAACTGCTCAAGAAAGCACTCGTAAGTTCACATCCTTTCATTGTTTTACCATTTTTATCATCTTCTTCTAATAATCTGCATGGCGCTGTCAAAAATGGGAAAATGTGCTTGGAGCAACTGCCCACATCAGTATGATCAGTAAAAAACAAAAATCATGTTCATGCATGTATTTCAGCAGCACATGGAAAGATTACAGTAATCCATCACTTGAAATCCATCAAAACTCAAGTGTAACTTCTGACTATTCTGAGTAATGGAAGTAACTCCAGACTTTAAAATAGAGATATATGTGTGGTTCAGTTGCTCAGGCAGATCATTTCATCATGTTTGTTTTGTCTTTTTGTTGTTGTTAGTTTATTGTCTTTTTTAACCCTTTCACCGCCAGCCATATTTCAGCCAAAAAATTGCATTAAATATATCTGGGTAGAGAACAAAATCCATCTGCAGTATTGGGGATTCTTCTGTGACATATATAAAATAAGGTCTATCCTTCCCAAAACTAAGACAATAGGGTCTGTGGATAATAGACCCCAATTTGATGCCTTTTTGGTGACATGGGTGTTAAATCACTGTGGTGCAAAAATGCAACATTGGCGGTGAAAGGGTTAACTCTTTGCATTCTGTTCAGCATCGTTCATGTTTAATTATTGTTGTGAAACTTAGCATGATCGCACATTACTGTCACATATCAAAGTCATTTTGTTGTGAGAACTCTTGCTTAGTTTGACCAGTAGAATAATGAACATTTCATTAAAAATGATTAACACAAACTAACAATATGTGCTCATGTGGTACGGCAAAGTTTAGAGTTTCTATAAGGATTATGATGATAGCCTGACTTGTGTGGATTCAGAGACCACTGAAGCTGGAAAGTCTGTCGCCGTCAGCCCCAATGGTATACACAGTTTTCTTTTTATGACTTACTATTGCAATCCACCCCGCAGGTAACAACTCCCTTCACCCACCTTCTCCCCCCTTACCACAGCATGGCCAAACCAGAGGATATCAGAACGGTAATTAACCAATTCATTAGCAGCGTCAGATTGCAGCATCTCTTGCTTTGCCCTGCCGTTCTGCTGCATTGCGAGGCAATCCTTCATCCTTCATCTTTCTCTGTCTGCCCCCTCTATGTCTTCTGGATGTTCCTACTGGCCCATAAAGTTGCTAAATTCTTTGCCAGTCATTTCCTCTAATTTCTTGCCATTTTTAGAGTGAATGATTGCTTCAGTAGAAGTCAACACTTATTATAATATAGCTTTTTTGCAAAGTATTTATTCACTTTTCTCTTCTGGTCTATTATCTATCTACTCCCGTGTCTGTTTCTTCATTTTGCAACAAGAGCTTTTACAAAAGAGCTCCCTCTTAATGCGCATAATTATAGGTCTTTTATGTTCTTTTAAAAGTGCCAGTCCTTTGTTGTTATTTAAAAAAACTAAAACATTGTGTGCATCTAAAAATGAAAGTCTTTTGTTCCTATTAAAATGCAAGTTACTTGTGTGTTCATCTAAAAATGCAAGTCCTTTATGTCCACGTAACGTCTTTGTGTCCATGTTAAAATGCAAGTCCTTTTCCATTTGAAATGTAAGTCCTTTGACATTAAAAAAAACCCCACCTGTAAATCTGTTTGCGTCCTTTTAAAAATCTAAATCCTTTATGTCCATTAAAACACACAAGTCCTCTGTTTGCTAACACTGCTCTGGCATGCCCAGCGTATGGATCATGCATGGTTCCTCCAGTACTCTCCTATCTCCTTTCTTTTTTTTAAACAGCATGATGTACTTGTTTCTGTCCTCAACCCTCCTTGTCCTCTGGCAGTATGGTATTGTCTGGTCCATTGTAATTGTCTTGTTCCTTGCTGGCATGCCAAACTCCTTCCATATGAGGTGCCTCAGGATAAAGTGCCTGACACTGAAGTGCTACAGAAGAGAGCAGTCATGCTCATACGCAGTTAACTCAAATGGGCAGGCCATGTTTGCAGAATGGAAGACTGCCAACTTCCAAAGAGGCTGTTCTATAGTGAACTACTGGAAGGCAAATGCTCCAATGGTGGACAAAAGCTGTGCTACAAAGATTCTTTGAAAATTTCCCTTAAGCACGGCAGCATCGACGTCCAGTGGTGCGAATAATCGGCACAAATCCGCTCTGTCTGGTGCACCCTTGTCAAGAAGGGTGTGTTTGACTTTGAGGCCAGGCGCATTGAAACCAAGGAGCTGCAACGTCACCTGCAAAAATCAGGAGCCAACTCCTCTTGGCCTGACTTGGTTCTTAATCCTCCTTGTCCCCACTGCAAAAGGAAGTTCAAGGCGGCGATCGGCCATGCCTATCTTCGGACTCATGCAACAGTCACTTGAGGGGAGTCGTGACCTACTCACGGAGCGACTGTCGAACATCTTCATCACCACATCACACTCCAGGTCTCTGCCCAGAGACCCACTTTGTTAGTATCACGATAGCTGTGAGACCACCTCTGATGTTAGTATCACGATAGCTGTGAGACCACCTCTGCCGTGGACAGCTTGCTTCAGCCAAATATCTGTCTGTCCATCTGTCTACCGGCATCACCGAATGAATTGACACCCCAGCTGAAAATTCCTGTTCTACAAATCTCAGATTCCTGGCCCTCTCTTATAGCTCATTTCATTCAGCATGGCATCTTGCTCATCACCTGCCCTTGTATTCCCGCTACACCATGTCACCCTATCCCTCCCACCTTCCTTGCTCTTGTTTACTATCTACCACTTTACTCTCCTTACCTTTCCACCCCCTCCCCTCCCCCTCCATCTCCTTGCTTTCTTGATTCACCTTTGATGCCCTCCCTGCTCTGCTAGCATGAAGTTAAGCCTACTGTTCATTCCACACAATGGAAAGGACTGCCATCTCCAGAGTTACTGTTCTTTGCATTCTCCTTGAGTTTCTTTAGAGTTATTGTTCTTTGCAATTTTAGTCATGTGATGGCATCACAACACAGTCCATTGATTGAATGCTTTTGAATTCCTTATAAGTATAGGATAAGACATATTGGTGGTTTGCTTTCGCCTGTTCTCTCTGAGCATTAGATAAGATGGTGCAATGTATGTTGTTTGTTGACCCAGGACACTGATTCATTGATTCTTCTCTTTAGGTTAGGGCACTGATCATTTTTCTGACTTCTCCTTTCATTTTTAATAACTCTATTTAAAGAAACTCAAAATAATAACTCTATTTAAAGAAACTTAAAATAATAACTCTATTTAAAGAAACTCAAAATAATAATTGTATTTAAAGAAACTTAAAATAATAACTCTATTTAAAGAAACTCAAAATAATAATTGTATTTAAAGAAACTCAAAATAATAACTTTAGTTAAAGAAAAACTTAAAACCTTTTTCCTGTTCCCCCTTTTCCCCCAACGAAATAAAAAGTAATGTCCCATATGGCTTCGGCCGGGAGGACGTAAAGCTAAACTTTCCTTCCTTTCATTTTATGATTTACATCCATTCATATAAATCAGATATTACTACTATTTCACTTTATTGTCTTTCTAAATTATTTAAGTAGTATTGTTTAGCAAGTGTTTTAAGATAACATTATTTTCTAATTTAGTGCTTATTATATCAGTTTATCTTTTTTTGTCTTACTATATTTTCAATAGTTTAGAATTGGTGACAGCAAAAAAAAAAAGACAAAATGTTTACATTGTACATTGTCAGCATGTGTATTAGTTGTGCTTCACAGCTTTTAAACGTTTATGCATTTCATGTTGATTGCTCTTTTCTACTCTTTTTGATTGATGTGCACAGCCAGATTACATTGTTTCTTTTCTTTCTT
>JAGGCT020001392.1:0-25000 GCA_017654935.2 Phymorhynchus buccinoides
AAAAAGAAAAAAAACCGTTTTAAAATAATTACGCCTACCATTACCCGGAGAATCTTAACATTTCAGTTCTGGAACTTTCCATTTTGCTCAGTTGTGCACAGTAGTTCTCGTTTCCCCCCCTGGAAACTACCAGGAGGATATTCAGCGGGTATTCTCGGTGCCAAGTTTGATGAGATTTCCGGAGCAAAATGTATTGTCCCTCGAGGGATCCTGTGTCCCTCTCTTTGAAGGAAAAAAACACCTAGAGTCACTGGAGACTCATTTCATTCTCGAACCTCCTCAACCTCAATGCGAAACGGTCTTTTAAACCTATTAACCTAAAGAGGTTAAATACCCACCAGATCACGTGTCAAAATTGTGGGTTTACGTGTTTTCCCTCTTATAGCTGGTAAGAAATCTTGTTTTGACCAGGTTTGACTCCCATACAAATGTCCCCAAATTGAAAACGAAAGATCACTTTAAAGAGCAGCCTCAATTTGAGGTTGGGGACATTTGTATGTGGGTCACAGCTACCTAGAAAAACCCAAAGGACTTAATCGTGGTGCGTCAGTGTGTCTTTAAAGGTTTTATCTTTGCTCCTCTCTCTATTGAAATTTCATTGAAGACTTCTGAGGTAATAGGCCTGGGCCTGTATTCACGTTGAGATAGCATGAGACTTAGCATCATGCTAACTTAGAAGCTCTTCCAATGTCCTGTAGGATTTAATAGGACTTTTGGAAGAGCTTCTAAGTAAGCATGATGCTAAGTCTCATGCTATCTCAACGTGAATTGGCCCAGGTCTTGATTTTGATTCAGATGCCAGATGTTTCGTTTATCCTATAGGGGAAGACGGGGTAAAAAGCGCATGGGCGGGTAAGAAGCCCACCCCAATTATCTCATCAAATGAAGCAAATTTCAGTCTGATTTTGCCCATGAGACGAGCGTTAATGTCTAGCATTCGTCTCATGGGCAAATTTGACTGAAATTTTCTTTATTTCATGAGATAATTGCGGTGGGCTTCTTACCCGCCCATGCGCTTTTTACCCCGTCTTCCCCTAGTATAAGACATTATGACCCATTAATGGCAACCACACTCTTGTTGTCTAAATTATCACAGGCTTCTGTACACAAAACAAATGCAACGAAAGGACTGAATAATATAAATTCCTTGATTGTGTGACAATTATAGGCCTTACTCCTAAGAATGTTATTGTGTCTGTTTCGTCAATGTTAGTTGTAAAATAATTATTACTCAACCTGTTTTCTCATCGATGTCTTAAACTTATAAGAAGTAGAAAACGACACTCATTTTGTTTGTTTGAATGAATTGTCACAATGAATTCTAAGAATTTTGGTCGTTAAAAAATAAATGACTTTAAACAATGTTGTTGCCTTTCTGATCTATTCTGGTTAAAAAGTAACTGAGAAAAGAAAGAAATGATAGTAAATCAAATGGATTTTTTTTCCAAAAATAATGAGAATGAGACAATTACAAATCTTCAGATTTGGGGGGAGGGGGGGGCGGATCAATGACCCATCTTTTTTAAAAGTTACCCCTCGTTTTGTGCAACCAAGGGTCATATTAGCCATGAAGCTTGGAAACAATCCGAAGCTCTAGATGTATGTTTTGTGGTTCCAGTGATGTCCACTGTGTGTCGCATTCCCATCAAGCTCGGGCCAGACAACCCGGATGGAGTTCTGAGGTCACAGGAAGTGCCTTTCGGTGACGTCAGCGATCCCAACTACCCCCGCAACCGGCCCGTGGACTGCACGTGGGAAATTTACACTGAGCCGGGAAACTCGGTAATGTTCACGTCTACATTCTGTTATTCTTAGAGTTAATGCTAGTGTTTAATATGTAGTGTGTGTGTGTGTGTGTGTGTGTGCGTGTGTGTGTGTGTGTGTGTGTGTGTGTGTGTGTGTGTCTGTGTGTCTGTGTGTGTGTGTGTGTGTCTGTGTGTGCGCCTGTGTCTGTGTATGTGTAGGTGAAGACGGGGTAAGAAGCCCATGCCAATTATCTTATGAAATAAAGCAAATTTCAGTCAAATTTGCCCATGAGACGAATGCTAAACATTAACACTCATCTCATGGGCAAAATGTGACTGAAATTTGCTTCATTTCATGAGATAATTGACATACCTGCCCATGGGCTTTTTACCCCGTCTTCACCTATGTGTGTGTGTCTGTCTGATAATCCATAAATGAAATAAACCTAACTCTCCCTCTCCCTCTCTTTCTCTCTCTGTTTCAGTTTATTTTTCTGTTTATTTTATTAACAGCATAATAATGAAAAAAGGCCAATATGGGTCAATACTTT
This sequence comes from Phymorhynchus buccinoides, assembly GCA_017654935.2. NCBI lineage: Eukaryota > Metazoa > Mollusca > Gastropoda > Neogastropoda > Raphitomidae > Phymorhynchus > Phymorhynchus buccinoides. The sequence continues at coordinate 2,297 of JAGGCT020001392.1, forward strand.
TACCGTCGGATGATAAAGGTTCATTATCTCTCTCTCTCTCTCTCTCTCTCTCTCTCTCTCTCTCTCTCTCTCTCTCTCTCTCTCTCTCTCTCTCTCTCTCTCTCTCTCTCTCATATTCACTTTTCAATTTGTCCTGTTTTCATTTAGTACATTATGTGTGTATATGCGCAACCTCAATGTTATAGGCCGGAGGTCTGACATTAAAACATTTTTGAGTTTGAGTCTCTCTCTCTCTCCCCTCCCCCCCTCTCTCTCTCTCTCACACACACACTCTCTCTCTCTCCCTCCCCACAACCAGATCCACCTTCAGACGCTGAAGATGGCGCGGGGAGGGGGCAGCAACCCAGCCCGCTGCGACATCAGCTACGTAGCGCTGTACCAAGGCACCACCCTGCGGAGCCACCGCAAGGCCCGTCTGTGTGGCGACCATGACCTTGACAACGACCCCCAGGCCATGGCCTTGACCTCCAGCGCCAACCGCGTGTTCGTGCGTCTCTATGGCAACGCCCTACAGCACAAGCCGGAACTGGAGATGGTGTATTCCTTGGTGCACACAGGTAGGTGATGATAATAAGGGGGTGGTCTCAAAAGGGATTTTAGCATTGGTTGACAAACAAACACTAGTGCTTAATTTAAAGTTGGGGCCACTTTGATGGCAAGAATGTGTGGTAGGAGGTGTTCGGCTTCACCAGCCCTGTGGTATAATGTAATAGACAACAGGGGTCATCACTATTGACTATTAGTCTTTTTGTCTTTATTATTCAAACGTGTGCATGGAAGAGGTAAAAATCCTCTGTTGCCCTCTGGTTTCTTTGCCCTCTACCTTCTGGCATTATAACCTCGTTATAATAGAAGTAAACACACACACACACACACACAACACACACACACACACACAACACACACACACACACACACACACACACACACACACAGAGAGAGAGAGAGAGAGAGAGAGAGAGAGAGAGAGAGAGAGAGAGAGAGAGAGAGAGAGAGAGAGAGAGAGAGAGAGAGAGAGAGAGAGAGAGAGAGAGAGAGAGAGAGAGAGAGAGAGAGAGAGAGAGAGAGAGAGAGAGAGAGAGAGAGAGATCTTCGTACCAATTCAGTCAAAGTTTGCTCCTTTTTTCTGCCCTAGGTGACTCCTGTGGTGGGGGCTTCCTGTCGTGCGGCCAGTTCTGCATCGGGCAGAACCTCCGCTGCAACGGCGTGCCCAACTGCCCCGATGCCCGCGACGAGAGGGGGTGCCCCGCGGTGCCCGGCGGGTCCGATCCGACAGGGGTTGGGGGCATTCCCGGGAGAGAGGGAGGAAGAGAAGAGGGCAGGGAGGACGGAGGAGCGGCTGGGGGGGACAGCGGCGAAAGGGACGGGGAGGAGAAGGACGGAGATGATGGTGGTGAGTGTTTTGGTTCACGCAGAGAAGGTAAAAAAGATGGGCAAAGTTGCGGTGTACCTACCCACCATCAACGTTTCTCAATGAACATTTTCACTAAGTAGCAATGATCAACCTAGCTCGCCAATTTGTCCACCAGGTGGCAACCAACTCAGCAGAGGCTTATCTCGTAATATCTTTAGTTGGGGGTAGAGAAAGAACGAGATTACAGAACCTCCACCAAAGAGGGGGGAGGGGGGGGGGGGGGGACTTTCCCTCCCTCTCTCTCTTTATCCCCAACTAAGAATAGAGAGGATCAGCCCCACTCGAGCGCTATGCCACCTGGCGGTCAAAACAGCCAGCTAAGCCGCTCATAGTCCGTCTTACTCGGGAAAGCGATAGGGTTAGTGTCAGGGTGGCTTTAGTTTCATGAAACTGAGAGAACAATATTTTGAGACTGAAAACAAGATTTATAATTAGTATTCTCCTATTATAAACTCGTAAGTGTTTAACATTAACCCTTTCACCGCCAGCCATATTTCAGCCATAAATATCCATTACATTTACCTGGGTAGAGAACAAAATCCATCTGCAGTATTGGGGATTCTTCTGTGACATATATAAAATAAGGTATATCCTCACTTCCCAAAACTAAGACAATAGGGTATTTGGATAATAGACCCCAATTCGATGCCTTTTAGTAACAGGAGCGAACGGAGTTTATTGCGCACCTGTTTTCTCATAGTGATCCTTAACTTTTTGTGACATAGGACCCCAATTCGATGCCTTTTAGTGACATAGGTGTTAAATCACTGTGGTGCTAAAATGCAACTTTGGCGGCGAAAGGGTTAAGAGGTTGTTGTTGTTTTTTACTTTGAAGTGTAGATTTATTATAATCTTTCAGATTTCCTTCACAGTTTGAACATTTCCTCTGACATTATGATTTATTTTAGATATTATATTACGATATGGCCTACGCTTTTTAGACTTTTTTTGTGTGAATAAGATTTGCTAATTTTTGTTACATGTGTTAAACTGTTTGGTCATCGATATCGTTTTGGGGGATATGTCCATTCTTTTTTCTATAATTAAAACGACCCTTCCTGATTTTGAGAATAAAATTTGAATATTGATATGTTTTAGACAGTTCAATTTTCTTTTAGACGATGGACTTTCCCTTGGACAAAAGCAGTGTTCAGTTTGGATCCATCAAGAGTTTGCTTAGACACCAACATATGAATTGAAGATATCTTAGAGCTATTTTCGATTTTCCAATGTACCCCCAAGGGGCTTTTTAGAACACCACGAATCTTTAAGACCCACCACGTCACGTGTCAAAATCAGGGTTTTCACGTGTTTTCCCCTATTATAGCTGGTAAGAAATCTTGAGAAATCTTCCTAGCATAAGAGGGAATGTGACACGTGACGTGGGGGGGGGGGGGGGGGGGGGGGGGGGGTCTTTAAAACCTTGATTACTTTGTGCACTGTTCGTCCCTTTCTTTACTTTACACTAAGATCGTGTGAACGCGTTAATTGTGCCCGTGCAGATGGAGGAGATGGCGGGACGATCCCCCTGCACATGATGGTGCTGGCTGGGGTGGGAGGGGTGCTGCTGACCTGCGTGTGCCTCAGCCTGTGTATCATGTGCCACTCGCGCCGCCAGCACGCCCGCAAGAAGCGCCAGGAGGAGCAGAAGGCCCGCGAGCAGAGCATCAAGCGCCAGAACGTGGAGATGACCTCCTCCCCCACCTCGCACACCCTCTCCAGGCACGCCGTAGGCGGGGACACGGAGGGCGGCGGTGGTAGCGCGGGAAGAACGGCCATGATGCCCAAGGGCCCGGGTCAAGGGCAAGGTCAAGGTCAGCCCCAAGGTCGCTACATGACCTTCGCTCACATGACCCCTACTCCGCCGGGCAAGGACAACCCTCACCGCTACAGCTTCACGGGGCAGACCCCGGAGGGTTTCGACTTGGGGGAGGTGCCCGACTCTGGCCAGTACCGCCGCTTCCTCAGCCTGGAGATGACCCCCGACCCCTTGCTGGACGACCCGACCTCCGGCTCCCCGATGTACCCCCCGCCCGGCGGCATCCTGGGCATGACCCACCTGCCCACCCCCACCTCTCCCTCCACCACCACCATCCCCCAGTCCCCCTGGACCCCAGCAGCGGCTACAGCATGAAGTACCACAACCAGTGGGCCAAGGGCATGATGGAGGACCCCAACCTGGTCTACCCCTACACCTCCAGCCTGCCCCGCCCCACGCCCTTCCTGGGCCTGTCCAAGCCCTTCCAGGCCGAGTCCAAGTACCTCAAGTCCATGCAGGCGCTCAAGAGCATGGACGAGGAGATCATGAAGGAGTCGCCCTCCTCCTAAGCTGCTAAGCCTGCAGAAGTAAATTCTGATAAATAATTTTCTGGCCTGTTGGTGTCACCACAATTAAAGCATCAAGTGATGCGTCCATGCAAGGAGAGACACAGTGCTCTCCCTTCGCTCTGTTTGATTGTCTACGAAAGATGTGTCGTTATTTACCTGATGATGAATTGTTGGAAAACGTAAATTGAAATGCGTTTGAAACGACCTGACTGAACGTTGGTGAACGTGTTTTGATTGCAACTCAGATAAGCATGTAGTCTTGATTTTAACGAAGCTGCGATTTGGACCTATCCTAGTTTAAACTGCAACACCAATTTCAGTTAAAACCTGGGACTCTTGGCAGTGGGGCCTATTAAGAACCCCAAAGATCTTCAAAACTTGACCCCCCAAAAGGCTGTTTGGGCATGTCAAATACACAACTTTGCTTCAGAAGTCATCTGCAAAGTGTTTTCATGTTGGAATCATGGTGCTAAATTCTTGACTGAATTTGTCACATCTTAAAGTTTGACAAACTCCTATGCAAATTCAAATGCAGCAATGTGTACTTGTAAAAACTGTTTCAGTTTTGGGGGGAATGTTTGTCTTTTTCAGGTTATCGTTGTGTTCATGCTGTTGGAAAATGTGGAGCTCAAAGAATTCGTATTTTAGCTGAAGTGTACAAGAACGTTCGTTTTCATTTTTTTATCAAGTTTTGTTTGATTTTTTTTTTACTGTAGAAATGTCTTATTCTGGACATTAGTGGCTAATGTTGCTGGGCATGTCTTTAACAGTTTAATTTATAGGACTGCTGTGGGGACTACTTCTGTATCTATTTAATTAAGGTATATTTTAAAAAAACTCAATAGCTTTAAATTGCACAAGGGTTTTTGCGTCAAACTGACGAGTTTCTGCAAAGTTACATGTTTTGTGAGAGGACTGGTTCTGTGGGCCGCCTTTTCGTGAATTAATTCACCTGGATACGTATTTTACTAACATGGCCTGGGAACGCAGAAGAAGACTATCACTGAGGGCCTCCAAACCTACCTTTGAAGAAATGACAAGAGTGTAGCTTATTATGACTGTTCATGATTGTTGAGTTATTGCTTTTGATTTAAAACAATGTGTGCTGTTGTCACTTGAGGTCACGAGGCAATCAATTGGAAATAACTTTTATAAGGCAATATTAGAGATTTAGTTTGGTTCTCGTCTTACTTTAGACGTCTGTGCTCTACAAAGGTGACTTCGTGTGGAACTTTGTGTCATTTTTGTCAGAATTCTGGAGAGAGAAAAAGGGAACCCCAGTTTTGATCATGTCTTCCTGTGGCAATAAGGCATTGTTCAGATTTTGTTCACCTGTGTGCATTTAAAACTGAGAACGTTTATGTTTCTGTGGCCAGTATTTAAGGGTGTGTTGGTGCCTGTGTTCTTCGCATCAACTGCAACATGAACGATTTCGAGTAATAGTTTGTATACGCCGTTTCGTTTCTCATAAATGAAGGTCAGAACCCATTCAGATTTTGGAGAGAAAACATCCCCGACACTCCCGAAGGAAACCGTCTCTAAATCGCATAGAAAACGACATTTTTCATTTTCTTAATTATTTGAGATGGCTAAAAAAAAATCCAACATAGTATGATGCTTAAGAAGTATTATAGTTTTTTTAAAAATCGCCACGTATATCCTGATCAATGCAAAGATGTATCCGTTTAAAGACGGAATTTATGTAAAATTCAATCTTTAAACGGTTATATCTTCATGCTGATCAGGATATGTGGCAAATGGTTACCATGATACTTCTTAAACATCATACTATCAATACCAGTTGGAATTTTTTAGCCATCTCAAATAATTAGGAAAATGAAAAATCTCGTTTTCTAGGCGATTTAGAGACGGTTTCCTTCTGGACTATGAGCCGAAATGTAACTGCCTTAACTGTGGACAAATGGAAATAGAACCCGTCACATGCACAAAGCTCTCTTCTTTGGTAAAACCTCAGGATTGGAGTTGTAGCCAAGGACGTAAAAGACAAGCTAGCGTGTGGTCTGTGCTGGAAGGGACAATTGCAGCAGGACTTTGCATACCTTATTTTTGGCCCTTTTAAACGAAGTAATCTGACTCCATTTGCAATACAGTGGAACCTCTCTTATACGACCTTCAAAAATCATCCAAACTGAAGTCTTATAACGGAAGGGTCTTATAAGGGAGGTAAGTTTAATACTCACAAAGAAGGGCAATGTCTCAGAAAAGTAGGTCTTATATGGGAGGGAGTCTTATAATGGGAGGTCTTATAAGGGAGATTCCACTGTACTGTGTTTAGATGTGTTACTCTGTGTAGCGGAGGCTGTATCGTTTTTGTTTTTGGCCGATATAATGGGATTGTCTGTTTTCAAAACTTCTTCAACAGCGCAGGCTGTTTTCGTTCTCCGGGTGTGAATGTGAAAATGTAGTAAAAACGAGAATTGAAAGTTCTATTCTTGCGGATATTCTTTCAACTCTCTGTGTGTTTGACCAGATGTGAGGATTTTGATTATTTTTATGCGATGAGTTTTAAGCACGTGCGATCCGCTTTAAAAATGAATAATTACGGCATCAATCATCGAATTGTGTATTATTTGTCCTCAGTGCCTTGAAATAGTTCCCAGTAATGTTAATTTTTTTCCTCAGATCTCACTGGCAGCATTCACTATCCCCCACGTGTCGTTGTCTTTGATTGTGTCTGTCTGTGAACGAGATTTTTTAGAAAACAAAAGTGATGAGCACGTTTCCTAACACAATTTGGTGGTGGGACTGGGTTAAGGTATCACCTAGAGAACATTCCATTAATAAAAACCACCTGGAGTTGATCTGACTTTTATTCAGATAGGGGAAGACGGGGTAAAAAGCGCATGGGCGGGTAAGAAGCCCACCCCAATTATCTCATGAAATAAAGAAAATTTCAGTCAAATTTGCCCATGAGACGAATGCTAGACATTAACGCTCGTCTCATGGGCAAAATGAGACTGAACTTTGCTTCATTTCATGAGATAATTGGGGTGGGCTTCTTACCCGCCCATGCGCTTTTTACCCCGTCTTCCCCTACAAGGATTTTTTTGGTGTTGACACTTAACACTTTCTTTAAAAATGAAGAAAAGATTTCGATGAATCTTTCTGGGCAGTGTCACGCTTGGAGCCAAAAAGTCTTAAAATCTGAGCTTATCAAGTTCAGTATTCTGATACAGATTTTGTATGCGACATTTGTTTTTCCTAATCCTTCCCATTCAGTAATGCAAGTTAAAGACCCACCAGATCACGTGTCAAATCACGGGTTTCACGGGTTTTCCCTCTTATAGCTGGTAAGAAATTTTGTTTTGACCAGGTTTGACTCCCCATACAAATGCCCCCAAATTGAAAACGAAACATCATTTTAAAGAGCAGCCTCAATTTCAAGTTGGGGGCATTTGTATGTGGGTCACAGCTACGCAGAAGAAGAAAAACAAGGGACTTAGCCGTGGTGGGTCAGTTGGTATTTAAGCAATGAGATATGCTACTCGGTCACAAGTTGCGTCCCTTTTTATCTCATGCTCACTTCTTAATATGATGGGTTTTAAGAAAATGTCAATGAAATTCTCTCTATTAGCGGATGTTTATACCGTGTCAGTACTGCCTAGTTTGTTTATTTAAAGTGCTCATCCCCCGAAGAAGGAGTGTGGCTGCCCACGTGGCGTTGTAATAAAAAAACAGGTCACACACGTAATGTTCTCATCCATAGCTGATGCTCTTGTACCATAGTGCTCAAGTGCTTCGGCTGTTGGGATGATCCCTGGAGTCTTTTAGCCAGGGTACGCCACCAACCACCCCAACCAAAATGTTCTCATTGATGTTTTTGGCAGCACAGCAGAGGTTTGGGTTTTTTTTAAAGAATGTTTTTCTGTAGTCTGGAATATGTTTTACATGACATTATTTTGCTTGTATTAGCCAGTGATTTTTTGTTTTAATAGGTTGTATGTATGATATGTCGCGTTTCAACAACTTTCTTTATTTTTCACTTTAATTGTTTTCAATAGGTCCCTGTGTTTTATTTATTCAACTTATTAAGCCGGCGTCACACACGCGTAAAGTCGTACGGGGCTGCGATGCGATTGGGTCACGCGAGTCATGATTCACGTGAAATACTTCCCGTCTCAAAATAATTCTGCCATTTTCGCTCACTATGCTCTCAAGTAGACCCAGTAGTACACGCATTTCACGTGAATCATGACTCACATCGTCAGAATCGCATCGCATTCAGATCCGGAATCGTATGTGTGTAGATTCCTTAGTGTTCAAATCGGTGCAGGCCTTCTACTTAAACACTATTATGGGATGCAGACCCGGCAGCATTGGCAATGCTTAATTGAAGGTGTCTTGTCAATTAATTAAGGCCAGCTATTGTGATTCATCGATTAAAGCGCGAGATAGCGCAATGTTCTCAATGGCTGTGTTTTATGTTTTTGTGCTAAACATGGCCGAATACTGCTGGGTACTAAGAAGGGAAAAGGCAAAGGATTACCTGTGGGATTATCTCTAGCATAATAATAATAATTGAGAGTGAAAATCTGCTTAACGTCCTCCGGTCTGAAACAAACACATATGGAACATTAGTAGATATAAAGATGGTGGGAATGATCCTGGAGGCAAGTGCCCGGAGCCACTAAAGTCCCGATTTTTTTAACAATACAGATATATGAAATAATTGGGAGTGCAACTTCTGAGGGCCATTTATTCTTCAGGATGAATGAAGTCCTCTGAAGGAAGGATCATATCCACACCACAATGCTGAATGAGACGTCAAGGTTCGACGCATATTCATCATATTCATCATATGTCATACAGAGAGAGAGAGAGAGAGAGAGAGAGAGAGAGAGGTGAGGGTGGGGTGGGGTGGGGTGGGGTGGGGGGAGGGGCACACAGATAGACAGGCAGAGACAGACAGACAGTCTGACTGATAGAACAGAAAGGGGTAGTTGTGTTATTTATGAATGCATAATTGCATATCGTTTTCAGTTCGATGAATGCTTCAGTTCAGTCTGTTAAAATCGCCCATTCACATGATCAACTCATGCCTGATTTCAGGGTTTCTTTTGGCTCGTTTCAAATCTATCGAGAGTAGAACAAAACACACATAACATAGATGTATGGATGACGTAAAATAATTATAGCAAACAAGTAATATTGAGCATTCGGAGGTAAGGATGTATCTAAGTTGTCGGATCTACTGATTGACTTCCTAATAACCATTAAAGTGGTAAAAGCCTGTATTTGGTTCAAAATGTATTTTCGCAGGGCTGCCTACCCCCTGTTGCAGTTTCCGGGGACAAACTGCTTAACGAGGGACAGACTTATTTTCAGGGACAAACATTGCGATGTCATGCATCATGAAATATATTTCGTGATCTAGAAAAAATGTCTGCGTAGTATTTTGTTGTTGCTTTGCAGTGCCAACATGCTTCTAGTTCTACATTCAAGATCTGTTGGTGTTCAGTAACCAATGAGTAAGAAAACATCCACAGTGTCCGTTGTTTGGGGTGAACCGTAATAGTAAGGTTAGCTAACAAGGCAAGTAACTGCTCTACAATATTTTGATTCTACTCAGTTTCCAGGGACGCTAAACTAAACCAAAGTGGATTCCAGGGACAAATACCCCTCACGGCAGGCAGCCCTGTTTTCGTATGTCTTGGTTATTCTACGCAATATTAAGTTTAAATGTGTGGTCTTTACTCCTGCGTGTTTGTTTTGCAAGTTTAAATTGCTTTCATTGTCGAATTCCCTATCCGTTCGACAATGATGAACGGTGATACCAGGGATGGGTCTATTTATGTGTGTCATTTGAATGTCTGGTTTCAACAACGAATACCAAAAAAGCCCACCAAAAAACGAACCGAGAAATTTCATTCATCTCTTCACGCGAATATTCAATATTCTGTAGGCCTACTATTGTGCATCTCAAATTTAACAAAAATGAATAAATACGTAATCGCGTCTTCAGAGCTTTCAGGTTTGCTGACGTCGGTTCCACTGAATGTGCATTAATTTAAATGTCCTGCCATCTGTTGGTACCTTCATTTTCCCCGTGCCTTCTCGTCATTTCCTCTTTTGCTGGGCTTTAACAGGGCTCCCAGGGGACCCCCATTTGGGGTTCTATGAAGCACTAAAATTCTCAAGGACCCTCTAAAAGAATGTACTGGGGGTCCCAGGGATGCACTAGAAAAAATATTTTTAGCATTCGCAATGCCACTGGGACCCTCTATCCCGCCTCTAGGACCCTCTGTACTGTAAGTGAAGGAGTCCCTGGGACCCCTTGTTTTTGCGGAACGATTGGGAGCCCTGGCTTAGATGTTTTTATGCATTCTTCGCGTGTGTGTGTTTCATGTTCGACGGAGTAGTCATCTTAGCTCTGCATTTCGGGTTCACGAGGCCTTCGTATACTATACATTTGACTATGCATTCGTTGACTTGAGGTGTACGCCTATTTCAATCAAGTTACTACCAAAGTGACTCTAATGTGCTCAAGTTTAATTGGAAACGATTTAGTGCTTTGGAAAATGAAACTATACATTTCGTTGTTGTTTCTGTTTGTTCGTTGTTGATTTGTGTGCGTGTGTTTCTTTTCGTGCAGCAATGGACAGGTGGAAAGATTTACCTTAAGAGTTAGACGCAATTAATTTAAATATGTAAATCGATTGTGCGCGGAGTGGGTGCAAAATGGTTGTCTTCCTGATCGTATAGGCTCTATTGGCCAATGCAGCTAGGGTTATTAACGCCCTTGACGGCAAGAGTTAATCCCTTGTTGGTCAGTATCCCAAAGGGCATTCACTCTTGCAAAAGGCAGCCATTCAGTGGACTCAAATAGGGTTATTGGCGAGAGTTATTCCCTTGTTTGGTCAGTACTCAAGCACCTTCCCCCCACCCACCAAGGGCATTCACTCTTGCATAGGTGGTCGTTGCAGTGGCCAATGGAATAAATGTATGTAGGCCTGTGTGTGGAGGGGGGGCAAAATATGTGTGGGCTTTAACAATTTTTGTGTGTATGATTTCATGGACCCGACCTCCCTACCCTGAATCAGTGTGTTTGCAAGGCCTAATTTGTAATAAATAAGGGGCCTTTTTCGCCTTCCTTCAAAGATGTAAACTGACAACGGTTCATGCAGGGTTGCGCGACGTTTTGATTTTGTTTATACAGTATTAAAAAAAAACTAAACAAAATTTCAAAATGCTGATGTTGCAATATTATTATTTCGTTCAATGAACGTAAGTGTTATGTTTGTGTTTTGCACGAGTATGACTCTATGTTGGGTGTTTGTTGATGCGACAGAGCTCAAAGAAAGGCTTCAGTTTTTTTGCTGTTTATATGTTCTTATTATGACATGTCTCCATTGTCCATTGTCTGCCTGTGTGTGTGTGTGTGTGTGTGTGCGCGCGTGTGTGTGCGTGTGCGTGCGTGTGCCTGTGTGTGCGTGCGCGCATCACACATGCAAAACTTACCAATGTGCGTGCGTACACGTACGTGTGTATACCGTTTAAATATGTCTTCTTCTTCGATCGCTCAGACAGTTTCCTGTCAATTATGAGCGCAGACGCCTCATGCTGCCGTTATGCGCCTAACGTCCAGTCCTTCGGATGGGGACTTAAAGCTAGTCTGACCCGCGCCTTACGCACGTAAAAATCCCACGGCATTTGAAAGTCGGTAAGAGTAGGGAGAAATCCCACTGCCTGGTATGGCCAAATTGATAGCTAGGTTTTGCAAGTGTGCCCCCCCCCCCCCTCCTCACCCTGTGCCCCCCCCCCCCCCCCCAACTTTTTTTTTTTTTAATTGGGTAGGCGCTGCACTTGCGGCGACGCTCTCTCCGGGGGAGAGCAGCCCGAATTTCACAGAGATACGTCTCTGTTACTAGAATATACCAAATAACTAAGAAATAGGCACAGCAAGTCCGACTTCAGCTGGAGGAAACCTTTGTCAAAGTGTTTCTTGTGAAAAAAGGCAGGAGAATGGACCGGTAAGGCAGAAAGATAGATGATGACAGTAAGCAAAGGGAAAAGGCAGAGTCAAAGAGAGTGACAGACTAAAGGAAGTTACAAGCACAGAATTTCCAGAAGGTGGGGGAACTATTTATACAAAAGACACTCCGGTATCCCCACGTTGAGAAAATATCTTATCAGTTTCATTGTTTGACTTATCTTTTTTGTTCATTGTAGGACTTGTACGGTTTCGTTGCTTAGTTTTTGTTGCTGATACTTTTTGATACTTTTGTGAAAAATTAAATCTTTGCCCCTTAGTCATGAGTTGATCGCAGGGTTGTAGGCAACATAGCATAACCATTTAACATATTTTTTTTTATTAAATCATGTGGATTTTTTTATCTTCAAAATTTTCAATAGTAAAACAATTAAGTAGAGTAAAAAGGGTGTTTTGAAGGGGAATTTTAGGAATGAACAAAGTGTTGTAGGCCTAGATATATGTTTGCCATGTCATTTAGAAAAACCTGTTGAGCCTGTTTGTAGAATCTTGGTGTTTTCATTACTCTAACATCAGGTCTGCCCGCTTGTCAACAATGGGAGGGTTTATGATCCAGTTGAGTTTTGAGGATGTATTGGGGGTCTAATGATAAAACTAGCCTTTTACGTGGGTTGTTCACTAAGCATTGGCAGCAGGTCCATAAAACAGGAACAAAAGAGTTCACGGGCTTCAAACTTTTGCATTCCTATGAAGAACACCTTTCCTCTTTGTATGCACAGTTTCAGCTCTCTACGCCAGGTTTCAAGGTCACTTTGGTAGCTTCTTTGAGACAAGGGTCGGAGCTGTGATATTGAGCTTTTTGCGAGGGCCTATGTGCCAGAAAATGTCGTCCAGCCAAACAATCTAAAATGATAAAAAGAAATTGAAAGTAATGTGGAGCTAAGTGAAGTCTGTGGAATAGGTGGTTCAAATAATTATTGATTGCCTTACTCTTCTTTGAAGGTCATGGTGACCTTGACCTTCTAGGCGCTAACGCTCTCGTGCAAAAGTAGAATCACGTAGGGAATTTTGTTGCAAGCTTTTTCACTAGAAGATGTCTGCATTATCTTTACTATTGCACTCAAAGAATTGTCACTCATCTCACTTCTTTCTATCAGTGTCAAATGTGGATCTTTATAAGTCGGTTTTTTGGAAAAACTACGTTTTGCGCGTTCAGGACTGCAAAAAAGTCAACTAGAGGGTGACATGTTTGGAAGCTGTGTGTTCCAGGATTGAAAACTTCAACACATTTGCAAATTGTGCGAAAAGAAGTACACAGTCGGCCGTAAATATCTGTCAAATCGGAATGCATTTTCATATAATAATTCCTAAGTTTCATCCCTGTGAAGTTACAGCAAGTGAACGAGTCAATTCAAGAATCCACGATTTTTTGTTATATCACAGGCGCTTACATCATATTTTCAATGACGGCATACACTCACATAGGACATGACATCACAATGATAGTGTTCAGGCAAATGCATTAAGGAATGAAGGTTTTTTTGGTGCCACCATTATAGCTGTATGTTTTCTAGATTACAAATGGCAGGACCGTTACCTAACTTTACTGAACAACCCACGTATTAGACCTATAAAGATACGACACTCTGAATATAAGTTATTGTAGATGTTATGATGCAGCGCTGATGTTAATGAAGATATACAATTATTGGTTAAACATGGTCTTCCACTGTCCGTATGTTTCTATCTTTGCTTTGTGTTGTCTTTTTCTATCAATATTTTCTTTTTGGATTCATTTTTGTGTTGTTGGTTTTTTTTGCTCATACTGTCATTGGGTTTTTGTGCCTTTTGTTTGTTACTGCTTGGAAATAAATGTTGGAAAGACCAGTTGCTTGGGTTCTCTGTCCGTCTGTATGTCTGTCTCTCTCTTCCTATCTCTTTGTGAGCACGTGTGTGCGTGTGTGTCTATGCCTCTGAGAGAGGGAGATAGAGAGAGTGTGTGTATGTCTCTGTGTGTGTGTGTGTGTGTGTGTGTGTGTGTGTGTGTGTGTGTGTGTGTGTGTGTGTGTGTGTGTGTGTGTGTGTGTGTGAGAGTGAGTGAGTGTGTGTGTGTGTGTGAGAGTGAGTGTGTGCGTGTGTGTGTGTGTGTATGTCTGTGTGTGTGTGTGTGTGTGTGTGTGTGTGTGTGCGCGCAGTATTTTTTGGGAATGAGTTTGTCTTTAAAAACAAAAAAGATAGAAAGGAGCAATGCGTCAACACACACTGGTAGCACATTTTCACCCCCCAAAAAAATGATCACGCATGCACGAGAGAGAGCGACACGCGCAGACTTCCATTCAATGTATAGTAGTAGGCCTATTTCCATAGGACATTTTGACCCCCAAAAATGTATACATGAATGTGTGCGCGCTCACGCATGCACGAGGAGAGAGATGTGCATGCGACCTAATGTGCATGCAGACTTCCACTCAAGGTATAGTAGGCCTTTTTCCATAGGACATCCCAAAATGTATGCGCTTTTTACCCCGTCTTCCCCATGTAGGCCTTTTTCCATATGACATTTTGACCTCCCAAAATGTATGTGTTCTTCAGTTTAACGTCCTTCCACAGACTTCCATTCAAGGTAGTATAGGCCTATTTCCAGTTTCTTCCCACACCTCTCACTTCCTTCTGTTCGTAATAGCGTCTGCTCCGTCACTTTGCACCTCGTAAATTCACACTTTGTAGCATGAGACCCAAATGTTTTTGTTGAATTTTTGAAGCATTGAACCACTGTTATGGTTTTGCCACTCTTTAATTCAAAGCAAAAGGCTCCAATCCACGTGTCGACGCAGTCGGCAAAAATAATCTGATAAATCGCTCTTGAACACTAGCAGCCTACGTCTCCTTTAGATCATCAAACTTCTAGTTACAATAATATCTGTATTGTTCCTGGTGTTGCACTGCCTCCAGGATCGTTCCCACCATTTTTATATCTACTAATGTCTCATATGTGTCTGTTTCAGACCGGAGGATTTTTCTTCTTCAAACTTCTAGAGCCAACGCTACTCTACTCTCTATCATGTTATATGTACCGTGGCCTGTTGAATCGATTGTTTAGGGTTGTTTCTCCCCCAGAATGAGCTGCTATCTGCTTCTTCTCCTTTTTGTACGTTCTCTGCGTTCAAAACGAGACCCTCTTTCGTCTGTAAGTATGTGTACATGCCTGTCTGTCTGTCTGTCCGTCTGTGTGCACGTATGCTTTGCTCAACATTCCTTTATCGTTTATGTCTTCTTTTCTGTTCCTATCTCATTCTTCAGGGCCGGATCCAGGGGGGTGGGGGGTTACCTGGGTTCCGTAACCACGCACGCACCCCCCCAAAAAAAAAAGAGAAAGAGAAAAAAAAAAGAAAGTCATACTTACTGTTTTGTTGTTCTAAGGTACAATCTAAAGGGAGTGTTGGCACTTTATTTTGTTGAAAAAGCTTCAGCTTCAGGGGGAAACGGCCCCCTGACCCCCACCAGGGACGTAGCCCCTGGACCCCCCCCCCCCCCCCCCCTTGTTTGTAACACACACACACACACCTAATGTGTCCCAGGTCCGGCCCTGCTTATTATTTTAAAAAAATCCTCCACCTGAGCATGCTTGTGTGTCAGTCAGTGTACGCGTCATGCATCATACAAAGGCTACCAAAAAAGTAGTTTTCTTGATATCTTTGCACTGGATGTGCTGTTATGTGGCTAAGTCTTTCGCGGGTTTGGGTGGTCTTGTCACCTGCCGAGAAAGGGAGGCAAGCAGCAAAATTGCTGAGTTGTTTCTGCCCTTTAGGGCCCTTTAGTTTGTTGAATGTGACAGTAATGGTTGGGGATAGAGAAAAGGTAAAAAGTGTAGGCGTTTGGGGTTGTTTTTTACAAACCAGTGGTGTAGGAACAGGGGGTGGGGAGAGTCTGCGCCCCTCCCCGGGTTCAGAGGAGGTGGGGCAAACATGTCTTCCTGAGGCTGACACACACACACACACACACACACACACAGACCAATAAATTTAAAATATAAAAAAATAAAATAATAATGAGCAAGCCAGCAAACAAAAAGGAGAGAGGCTATGAACTAACTTACCAATGTTATGGAGTAAATTTACTCTTTCTTAAATTTGACAATGCTCTGTGTTTTCTTGTATGTGAACATTGGTTTGTTTGTTGTTTTATAAATTAAGAGCAGATTCTGATAAACGTTAGTGGGGGGGTTGTGTACAACATACACAAGGAACGAACTGTCACAGATCTAGATTGTCAATCAAAAACATATGAGATCATGTTCAGTTGCATAGCTTAATAAGGATGGAATTGCCTTTAAGAACATACAATGCTTCAAATAGAATCAGCATTGTGACAAGCCCAACAATCAACAGCCCAGTATGTATAGTTGTTCTGTGCACATGCGCTTTATGACATCAAGATCCCATAATCATGCACTTTTTCAATCGCATTCATGCCCCCCGCCCCTGGAAGTTCTGTGCTAGTAACTCCCTATATCTGCCACTCTATTTGACTCTTCCTTTTCCCTTTGCTTTCTATCATCTACTATCTTTCTGACTTATTGGCCCATTCTCCTGCCTTTTTAAAAAACAAACTTCCAAATTTTTGTTCATTTGAGCTCTTTCGGAATGTGTCGGCTGTATGCAGCGGGGAGACCAGTGAAAATTGAAAACCGGACACATATGTACCTTACCCATTGTGGCCATATGGCCTGGGAACGGAGAAGAAGAATTGTGTTGCATTGCATTGTATTGTCAGCAGTGGGTCAATCCTTATGAAATTCAGGCTGTGCTTACCAGATGTCATACTTTCTACACCACCACCAATTCTTCCCCATGCTGGTTCTGGCTATGTCTGAGTAAACAGAGGACAGAAATGTTAACTATTGACAACCCATTTGTTAAAACTGGGTTCCATTTATTAAAACTGGGGTGGGTTTTTTAATAAATGCAAAGTGCATGAGCACACAGGACCTCAATTTTATCATCTCTTCCCAAAGGCTTGGCTCTGTGACCAGGTTTTAGGGTAGGATGAGCACCAACACTTTCTGTTGCAGATAATCAAATCCTGGCACTGTTACTTACAAAGTGTGCATCTAAACCTTCAGAGCCACCGGCGGCACCCCCCCTCTCTCTCTCTCTCTCTCTCTCTCACACACACTCACACACGTGCGCAAAAACGCGCACACCACCAAAAAAGCGTACCAAAAGAGTCACTACACAGAAATCGATTAACAGTTTTTATTTTTTTACACAAGCATAATAATAAAATTACACAAAGAATATGAACCGGCGATTATTTACATAATCATCATATAGTAAAAAGCCAACTGTCCGTCCGTCCGTGTGTGTGTGTGTGTGTGTGTGAAACACAAAACGGGCCTTATAACTCCGCC
Source organism: Phymorhynchus buccinoides (assembly GCA_017654935.2). Classification (NCBI taxonomy): domain Eukaryota; kingdom Metazoa; phylum Mollusca; class Gastropoda; order Neogastropoda; family Raphitomidae; genus Phymorhynchus; species Phymorhynchus buccinoides. The sequence goes on from JAGGCT020001392.1 coordinate 19,400, forward strand.
GTTTTTCGACAGATTCGCTTCAAATTTGCTGTGAGCCCTAACGGGGCGATGGCAACGGCAACCGAGGCGGCCGTGTCATTTGAGCGGTTTCGCAAATGCGCGAAACGCGCATCCGCCGGCCTCTCGGCGCCCGTTTCTCCGGCGTTTCTGGGCCGATTGCCTTCGAATTTGGCAGGAAGATGACCGGGGCCGGGGACTATCCGTGTGCCAAACCGGAAGCAAATCGGTTCAAAAACGCGCGCTAGACGCCGCTTCACCTTTTCACGAATAACTCCACCGTTTCTCAACCGAATCGCCTCAAATTTGCTGTCAGGCTTGCTATGACCCGGGCAAAGCATGACAGGAAATTTGAACACCATCCGTTCATAAATGCGCACTATATGCACCAATTTACAGTTTCGCTCACTAGGCAAAACAACATATGTCCAAACGTGCTGTTATTAAAGGGGGACCTTTATTAAAACTACCACAGGAATTAACTGCCACGGGGCGATTGCTAGTGATCATGTAAAAGATACACATGTACACATGCTCACAAAACTATATTATGGGTCGGTCGGTCGGTCGGTCGGTCTCTCTCTCTCTCTCTCTCTCTCTCTCTCTCCTCTCTCTCATTCTCAAACCTACAAACAGCACAACTAGAAGAACTTTTATGATTTGGTTTGGCCACTCAGACACACACTATGGCCATCGTATATTGATTTCCTATTTCAAATACAACACAGGATCTGATGGTCACACTAGGAAGCCATGCATATAACCAGAAGCATCAACCAAGCCGTCTACAGTACCAAATCATCTTGCGCTATGCAAACAGATGGAGTTGTCTACCTTTGTTTATTGTTACAAGTCGCCCCCTCAATGTCTTTCAGTCTGGCCTTTATTTTCTACTAGTACTATTAGCAAATGCATGTATTTCTAATTGTTTAAGCGAGTGGAAATTAATGTTGAATATAAAAAAGAGGTTGAAGAGCTCAATCTGCTGAAAGAAAGGCAAGACTGAAAAAACCCAGAAAGAACAAAAACAAATGGAGTGCGTGTGTGTGTGTGTTGATCTGCATCTTTACTCATGTTTATTCACCTTCTTATATTTCATGAGCCATTGCATGAAGATTAAGATTAAGATTAAAATTATAGCCCCGTCGACAACAAAGGCCATTTCAGGGCTGTCACCACGTTGCATCACACCACGTTAAATCTCACCACGTATTGAAAAAGGGATAAAAACATAAGGTAAAACAAGATCAAAGTTTTTTTGGTTAAAAATCATTAGTCAATCACAAACTTAGCAAGTAAAAACCTGACACGTTTAGGGTTAAAAATATCACAGTTGTTTACATCAAGTGAAATATATTTATCTCTTTCAAGTAATTAAAGAACGTGTCAGGCGGAACAAAACCTTCATTGACTCCGCAGTGTAGCGTTTCCTTCTAATGTCATATAAATCCCAGCAGTCCAAAAGGACATGACGAATGGAAATGGGAGAATCGCATGCTACACAGTATGGCGGGTCCTCTCATTTTACTAAAAAGGAATGCGTGTAGTATGTGTGTCCAGTATGAAGTCTACATAAAACAGTTTCTTCCTTCTGGCCGCCAGCAGCCGAACGAAGATATTCTTTAAGGTCTGGACGGATGTTGAACAGTTTGTTATCTTGTTGCAGGTTCCACTCCTCTTGATCGAGATTTTTTATATAATCTGAAAACGGCAAATAAAAAATACCTCGCCAACTACCATCACGACTACCCGAGCATCATTGCCTCAAAGAAGAAAGGCGTTCATTATGCTTTTTGTACCGTTTACAATTCAGACTTCTCAGTGAGTCACGGTGGCTTGTCCGACTGCAAGAAGCATTGTGAGGGAAAAGGGCACAAAGATCTAGCAAAATCCATCAAAGGCTCTAGCCAGCTGATGAATGCTTTTGTTCAGAAGAAAGAGGAAAAGTCAACAACTCTGCAACAAGATGTTACGAGAGCAGAAGCTGTCATGTGTCGGCTGATAGCGCAGTCGAACATGTCGCTTGCATCAGCAGACCGATTTGTGCCGGCGATCCAGGCAATGTGCCCGGACTCTAAAATCGCTGCAAGTGAGTGTTTCTTCCGTAACTGTTACTTACGAATTATGCACACAAGCATGCACGCACGCACACACACGCATGCGCACAGTGACACAAACACAGTGATACACACATTCACACTCTCAGACATACATACAACACACACACTTACACACAGATACATAATCACACACAGATACATAATCACACACACACACACACACACACACACACACACACAGAGTAAGACACACTCACACACAATCACATACAACATACATACAACACACACACTCAAACACAGATACATAATCACACACACACACACACACACACACACACACACACACACACACAGAGTAAGACACTCACACACAATCACAGATATGCGCATGCACACATTTACACACACACATTCATTCACACAAACATACATGGTACACACACACACACACACACAGACATACACATACATGCACGGGCATACACACACACAGTAACACGCGCACATACACATGCATTATTTGCACTCACAACATATTTCTACCAGTAAATATGCAGTCAGTCAAATGGACTTAAAGTGTAAACAGATGCTTAATTTTGTTTTCATACAGTGACACATTAAATACTTCAAGTTGTAGTTTGCATATAAATTTATATTTTACTGGAACCTCCCTTACAAGACCTTGAAAATCATCCATAATTATTAATAAGGTCAGGCGAGAGGGAGTTGCATAAGGGAGGCAATTTTAATACAAAAAAGGGCAATGTTTCTGAGAAGATCTTAAGTGGGAGGGAGTCTTGTGGGGAAAGGGGGGGGGGGGTCACTATCATGTCAACTCAGAGCGGGAAGCAAGACATTTAATATTATTGTGTTGGCAGACATTCAAAGTGGGCGAAACAAGGCCACAGAGATGGTGAAGAAACTGGCTGAGTTCAGCCAGACTTCTCTAGTCCACCGAATGAAGTCAGGGCCGTACAGCATCGCCACTGATGGCTCCAACGATGCTGAGAACAAGCAGTTCCCCATCGTTGTGAGGACCCTGGACCCAGACAGTGGACTTGTGCGGTCTGAACTGTTGTCAGTTGCCATCTGTGAGGATTCGGCGACAGGTACATGTCTTTCATGTCTTCAACAAAACGGGACTTGACAAAACAAGGTTGACCACAAAACAACAATTACTTCTCGTACTGATGAAACTTCGAAGAAATTTTGATTTCAAGCATCTCTCATCTTTGTTCTGTATTTCAGAAAGGGCCACTGGAACATTGTTCAAACATTGGATAAATTTCTTGTATTACAAATTTGCTGAGATACCGATTTGGCCTGATCGAGATGTTTTGAAAAAAATGATGCCACAAGACTTTAAGCAGCACTTTCCAAACACTTTTGTCATACTTGATGGAATCGAGGTCAAGTGCCAAAAGCCCAGTTCTCTCCGATCACAGAGTCAGTGCTATTCTGACTACAAGTCCTCCACCACACTATAAGGTCGGTGTAGATCCCCGTGGATCTTTTACTTTTATTTCTATGCTGTTTTCAGGGTCTATATCTGACAAAGACATATGCGATAAAAGTGGTTTGTTTAAACTGCTGGAAAAATCGCTTGAGGATGGTAAGCTGCTTCCTGGGGATGGAACTATGACTGACAAGGGCTTCTTGATTGATTCAGAAGTAAGCAAGCTTGCTTTGGAACTTTGGAGGCCACCCTTTGCTTCAGCAGAATCGCAGATGCCAGCAGCTGATTTGCGAAAACAAAGTTAATAGCAAAATTCAGGATGAGCTGAAACATCTGCAAGACTTGTACGATGTAGAGCAGCACCGTGTACTGAAGCATGTCTGCACACGCTGGCTGAGTATAAGTAGGTGCTTGGACAGGCTGCTTTCAAACTGGGATCCACTACGCCACTTCTTGGACGAGCAGAAGAAAAAGTCTTCCAAGCCAGGGACAGCAGCATCAACTTCAAAGAAAGCGAGCCTGGAGAAGAAAGCGAGGGATGAATGCCAGAACTGTCTATCTCTGAGATAGACCGTTCTGGCAGGCACCCCTCGTAAGAGAAAGAATCTTATTCTGCAAAGAAAGTGGCAGCCATTGCTGAGTTCATGAGGTCACCCACAAACCAAGTTCCTGGCATACACAGTGAAGATATATGACAATGTCCTGTTCAAACTGCAGGCTGAAGAGCCCAAGATCCACATCCTTGGGTCATCCCTTCGTGACCTTCTGTTTAAGCTGTACCACCGCTTCATGTTGCCAAGTGCAACAGATGGAAAAGATGTTTTTGAGGTGCAGTTCAAAGACAGGGCCAGAAAGAGGGAAGACGAAGCTCTGCAGATTGGGAGTGAGGCGAAGGACATGATCGACCAGGCAGTCCACTTCAATCTGCGAGAGAAGAGAGTGAAAGAGTTGTACTCTTCCGTTTGATCATACTTTCAGACAACCTGCTCCTACCTCAGAGCTGCCTACCCCTAAAAATGCTTGTCAGTAGTTTTAACTCAAAAAGTGTTCAATGTTCAGTAGTTTTGAGGGGGGTTTCAGTAGTCACGTCGCGCTGCACGAAATCCCTTCATATGCAAAGCTGTGTGTTTATTTGTTCATCCAGTGCCACACCCGAGTCCACACCAGTGGCAGCCAGAAGAAAACTGGATCTGATGAAGTCTGCTACATCATCCCCAGAACTTCCCATTCCTCCAGAAGTATCCACAGGACCAGAACAAGACACATCTGTGGGTGAAGGCAAAGACTGTACAGGGGAAGATAACATCCGGTCTCTTTTCCCTATATGAGTAGTGAGGACAGAAACACTGGTTATATCCCTTTGAAACGTGACACATTTTACACATCGATAGGCCAGTTGAATTCTCCGTTCAAGTTCCAGTCCGAGTTTTTGGATAGCCTCCACTGTGAATAGTGTACACGTCCTCACTAACGATAACTCTATCAGCCCGGTTCGCCGAGCTTTTAAGTAATCCATCTTACCCTTTTAGAATATCTTTGGTGAAAGTACTTCATCTGATGAAGGTCAGTCTTCAGAGCTTAATCTAGAGCGCGGGATTGGTAAAATCCCCCGAAATTTTGTTCCGCGATAATCGGTGCGGGAAGCGGGCAGAGTCCCGCACATTTGCAGAATGGCCCGCAGTTTTTACCGATCGATGCGGGAAGATCTTCGTCGTCTGCTAAACCCGTCGTCTGACAGTATCGAGTAGTGAAGGCTTTCTCAACATTTCATTGGTTCTTGACAAAAAAAATGTTAGTGTTAATCAACCAATTGCGTTCTTCTCGTTCTACCGACAGGAAGTTGCGAGAGGTTCGGCCGCCATCTTGAACATACTTGAAAATGAAGCGGGCAGGGACCCTGTTAGATTATGATTTTCGCGGAGGCACAGTGGGAAAAAAAAATCCTGTTCCAAGCGAGTGTGAAGACCTCGAAGAAAATGCTTCTAGTTCTACACCGCAGGAACTGCGTTGCTGAACACAATCAGCGTGTCAGGTCATCATGGGAGTGCCGAGCGTGTGATGTGGGACTGTGTCCACCGTGCTTTG
>JAGGCT020001393.1:0-35000 GCA_017654935.2 Phymorhynchus buccinoides
GCCGCTGTCACCGCTGTGTTGTTGATGAAGAATACGATGTAATAAATACTTCTTTTCCAGGAAAACTGTTCTAGTTGAAAAAAGAACACGTGCATGGTATTGGTACAACACCATATACAATGTTTCGTTCAATGTGCAAATCGTATCGTCTGTTAAATGGCTTGGCCATTCCGTTTTATCATCGACCCGCAACTGCAGCAGACGACGTGACGAAAGTGGCCACAGGTATTGCATCTTCTTTTTTCTCTGCTCTAAGCTGTCTTCTTCTAGTCAATCAGCCAACTTCATCAGGTTGAAGATATTTGCTGATATAATGGGAAAAAAGGGGGGGGGGGGGGGAAGTGTGCCCACATAGCATAGCAATAGTATAAATGATTAAATATTTGCCCTCTAAATATGTTTTTGATTTTTGTTAGGTTTGGCTTTATTCACTGATGACAAATTCTGGTGGTCTAGCTATTTCTTTTAGCTGCATCTGTCTAGCTCCACCCTACAGGCACATAGACCAATACTGTCTGCACACACACACACTATACACACATATACAGTGACACACTGTGTGTCACACACACTGACACAGTAAATACTTGGGTGTCACAATTTCTGCTGATCTTAGGTGGGACACACATGTGATTGTGAACGACATGGTCAGCAGGGCAAACAAAACTCTGGGATTCCTGAGGACGGCCTTGGAAATCAACAAAAATGTCAAGGAACAGACCTACAAACTATAACAAAGCTATGGTATAAAAAACTGAAACAGACTGCAACGTCACGAACATACAACAAACAAACAACTACACGACAAGTGCAAAATGACGTTATTTTATTCACAAGAGACAAAACAAAACTAGACAGTGACACTATATCAGTATATGCCAGTCCAGTCTGGGACCACCACAACAAGAGCATCATGAACGCCTCCAGCAGCTACAGTCTCCATGACCACACCATTGAAAGAGTGCCCTCAACAAAGTACCTCGGGGTCACACTGCAATCTGATCTTTCATGGGGAGCCGACATCACACTCACAGCCACCTGCGCCAAAGCCAACAGAGCTCTAGGCTTCTTAAGAAGAAACCTGAAGGTGTGTTCCACGGCTACCAAGGAGTTAGCCTACAAAGCTATGGTCAGGCCCATTCTGATAATAGTGATATATATGCAAGCGCAGTATGGGACCCACACACCAACAGGCAGATCTCAGACCTAGAGAAGGTCCAACGCAGGGCGGCAAGAACAGACACAGAAATACATCCAGTGTCAGCACCATGCTCCACCAGCTACAATGGCCACCACTGGCTGAACGCTGCCACGCTTCCAGGCTATCCATGATCAACAAGATCACAAATGGACTGGCCTGTGTGAAATGCAGTGCCCCCAAATGCATGCCCCCCAGCAGCAGAAGACAAAACCACAACAAGCAGTTCCAAAGAATCCCCGCTAGAAGAACCGACTACTGCAACTAGGGCAACAACTCTTTTTTCCCCCCGAACCGTCCGCGACTGGAACTCCCTTCCATCAGAAACAGTCCAGTCCCCCATGCTCAGCTCCTTCATCTCGAAGGTGCTGAAGCTTCCTTAGGGAGCTTCAGCAGGGGGATCAGCAGTTAGGGAGTCCCTAACTAAAAATACTACACCCCTCCCCCCCTTTTTTTTTCCCTTGTGCGGCTGGGTGTTCTCAGACTAGCCAGGGGTGCTCGGTCGTGCATGCCCTCTTTTTGTTTTTGTTTTTCCCGTGCTGCATAATTCTTTGAACCCCAGTGCATGTCAGTAATTGCCGGTTATGGTAGGTGGACATTATTCGTCATTTGGCCAAAACAAATGTTTGTTTCCGGTTTCCCGACCGACCCTAGTTTTTGCCGCCAACCCTAAGCTTTTTTTTGATGAATAAAGAAAAGAAAAAAACACGAAAGTAATTTGAGCAGACGATGCAAGGGAAACAACCAATGACTCGGCACAGTCAAGGACCGTTACTCGCGCAGACTTTTGTGACCCTACATCCGCCGACAAAATGGCGGGCACTAGACACGCGATTGCAGTTTCAATACCAATGTGATAAATATATTGACACACATATAGACCGAACACAAATGTAATAAAAATATAAAAAAATTAAAAGCCTACCTACCTACCCTATTTTTTAAACTGATGAAACCCCAAACAGACATTTTTTTTTTTTTTGGCCTTATTGGCAGAAGAAGAAGGATTGACGCCATCGAAAAAGTCCAGAGCCGAGCTACAAGATGGGTGGCCCGTGACTACCGTCAGTCTGCAGACCTCCTGAAAAAAACAGAAATGGCCTCTTCTACAGTCCCGTCGAACTGAAGCCCGTCTTGCTACCTTCTTTAACTTCCATACAGAACTCCTCTCAAACAAATTCCAAGTGTCTTCCAACTAATAGTAATACTAATAGTAATACCATGAAGAAGAAAAGTCTCCATCAATCTCACTCAGCTTCATATAAGTTATAACATCCCTAGCATTAGAAGTTCTATTAAAACACAATATAGACAATCCACATATTCTTTCCTCACACTATTCCACAGTGGAATGGCATCCCTGAAGAAGTAGTTGCCTCCGTCCAGTCTCTGGACTTGGAGGCCTTCAAGAGGGGCCTTTTAGGCTTTATAGTAATCTACAATTTAAAAGTAAAACTTCTTTCAATCTTTGCCTCTGTGTGCGTATGTGTGTTGGGGGGGGGGGGGGGTGTCACTCCATGTGTGTGTCTGTCTATCACTCTGTCAGTCTGTGTGTGTTTCTGTGTCTGACTGTGTCTTTGCTACAAGTGAACACTTCAGATCTGAGATGTCTTTTTTTCTGGTCCACAGGAATCCTGCACCGTTACACGCAAAAGGAGAGCCACCATACAGCACAATTTTCACAGACCCCGAGGTGGTGCTGCGTCCCAAACTGTTCAGGCGTTCATCATCTTTCTGACACTTTTTCTTTGTCTAATTCTATCCTCTCAAATGTGAACTCTCTAAACGCGTACCACCCCACTAGCGCCTTTCCGTTTTCCACCTCCGTGCTCAGGGTGAACTATTCCACCACCAACAAGCAGGATGACAGCAAACCCGGGCCAGCCAAACCAGAGACTGTCTCCGGCTCTCTGCCCGGCAAAGAAGAGACCCCGGTGCCTGAAGAGAAGCTGAGCATTTTCCAGCGATTCAAGCGGGCGTACAAAGAGCACGGGAAAATCCTGGTGGGGGTGCATGTGGTGACGTCCACTGTGTGGATCACCAGCTTCTACCTTCTGGCTTCAGGGTGAGTTGTTGTTGTTGTTGTACCCTGGCTTAAGGCCAAACAAAAAAAAATGTCTGTTTCCGGGACATTTGGCCCCCAAAAATAGGGTAGGTAGGTAGGCTTTCCAAAACAAAACAAAATGTCTTCGCGGTGCAAGATTTTTGCCGTATTTGCTGAAACATGTTGTTGCTGTCAAAATCGTCGCTCGTTCAAATCGGTCGCCCGCTACTATGAGAGTGTGTATTTGCGACATTGAGCATGAACGACAAATTTCACTCTTTCTTTACTTGAACCATTTTTCCGTACTCCAATCGTTCATATTTCATAATTTTACGGAAAAAAGTGAAATTTATGGTTCATGCTCAATGTCGCAAATACATACTAGCGGGCGACCGATTTGAACGAGCGACGATTTTGACTGTGTCCGCATGATCGCATTTAGACATAGAAATGGCACTCGCGTGCCTTGCGCCCGCCATTGTGTTGGCGGATGTTGATCACGAAAGTCTGCGCGAGTAACGGTCCTTGACTACGCCGAGTGGGAGTGCAATGGTTGTTTCCCTTGCATCGTCTGCTCAAATTGCTTCTTTTTTTCTTTTCTTTTTTGAAACTCCTCCCCAAAAAAAATTAGGGTCGGCAGCCAAAACTAGGCTCGGTCGGCTTACCGGAAACAGACATATTTTTTTGTTTGGCCTAAAGACTCCAGGGATCATCCCAACAGCCGAAGCACAACACCATAGTACAAATACACCAGCTAGGGATAAGAACATGTGACCGTTTTTGATTACCCCGCCACATGGGCAGCCACACTCCGACTGGAGGATTTTGGACTGATGATGCTATGATAGGAGCTTGCCAAGACAATCTCCGCATAAAGTTCTATGCAGAACATACATTTCGATGTAGCCTAGGTGGTCTAGCTTATGTCAATTGGTCTGACACAGCCGTATGCCAAGGTGAAGCAGGGTGAGTACCGATAATAGGTTCTTGAAAAATGGTGGGATGCATAGTTCATAGCATGGAGAGAGGTCTGTAGAATGTTGCGGATTTATTTAAGTTGCTCAAAAACTAGTCATAGACTATGATAGTATATTAGATGCAGCTTCTTATCCCATTTAGGATTGGATAAATGCCCCTTCTCATCAAATTTTCGGTTTCCTTGAGAAAAACTTTTCTCAAGCAGACAAGATTTTTTTTTAGGGGGATGGTGGTGGGTAGTTTTGGGTTGGGGGGGGGGGGAGAGAGAGGTTGGGGGGGTGTTGTGGTTGGGTTTGTTTTTTGGGAGAGTCCTGATCATAAAATTGCTGAAGCAAAGTTGCAACAACATAAAATGTAAGTGTATCTTCCCCAACAACCCACCCCCCACCCACCCCCCCCCCCCCTCTGTCTTTTTTTGTCTGTCTGCATGTCTCTCTCTCTCTCTCTCTCTCTCTCTCTCTCTCTCTCTCTCTCTCTCTCTCTCTCTCTCTCTCTCTCTCTCTCTCTCTCTCTCTCTCTCTCTCTCTCTCTCTCTCTCTCTCTCTCTGTGTGTGTGTGTGTGTCCTCACCTCCCATTTTCTCTTTGTGTACGAAGGATAAAAAAAGAAACAGAAAAGAAAATGAACAGGTAAAGTTACGCAATAAAAAGTTAACCAAACAGCATCAACCTCATCGCTCACCGACTCCTGTTTACAGAGGCGTGGACATCGTGCCATGGATGGAGCACTGGGGCTTCAGCGACATGATGATCAAGCCGTTCCGTGCAGGCGGGCTGGGGGACCTGGCCGTGGCCTACCTCATGTACAAACTGGCCACGCCAGCCCGCTACACCGTCACGCTGGCGGGGACCAACTTAGTCATCCGCTACCTGCGCCGGAAGGGCCGGATGGCGCCCCAGTCGCAGGGGGAATCGCTGCGGGAGTTCTACAAGGAGGGGCGCCAGAAGTTCAAAGACTCCAAACTGCGGCAGGACAGGCTGAAGAAACTGCGGGCCGCCCGCGAACGGAAGAAGGCGGAGAAGGCGAGGAAGAGCAAGAAGACGACGCGGTGATAGTTTGTGCTGAAGTTGCTGTTTTGAGTGTGAACCCTCCCCGTGGGGATACCGCGGGGTCTTTCGTAAAAATAGTTTCCCCACCTTCTGGAAGTTCTGTGCTTGTAACTTCCTCTAATCTGCCACTCTCTTTGACTCTGCCTTTTCCCTTTGCTTTCTATCATCTACTATCTTTCTGACTTATTGGCCCATTCTCCTGCCTTTTTAAAAAAAAATCTTCCAAATAATTTTTCTCCCTTGAGCTCCTCCGAAATCGGAATGTGTCAGCTGTATGCAGCGGGGAGACCAGTGAAAACTGAAAAATGGACACATACGTGCCTTACCCATTATGGCCATATGGCCTGGGAACGCAGAAGAAGAAGAGAAGAGTGTGAACCTTGTTTGTTTGTAGAGTGGAGGCTGTCTTTAGCATGGTAGCTCAGGGATTATGAGAACCCGTTGCTGTGATGTACCGAGGATCGAAAAGTGATAGGACAAATTGTCCAGAGACAAGATAAATCAATAGGACAGTGTCCTGGCTCTTGCAGAAATCAGTAGGACAAAGCGTGCCAGTGTTAAAAATTTAGTCAGGCATTTGTCCTGACAGGGGAGAACACAATATGACATTTTCAATTTTAATAGGTTAGTGTCATATGACCGGGGCCTCGGGACATCACTGCCATTGCTACATGTACAAGGTGTAAAGTAAGAAAAAAGTGATATTGATATTCACTAATCTGGAATGATATTTGTAAGGTAGTTTATGAGTTCATTTTATGATGTTCCTGCAATTTTTGTTTCAAAGTTATATATGTAGGATAGCAACGATCTCCAAAAACTAAAAATGTTTTCAGTTTCAGCTCAAATGTGTGCTAATCATTCATTATGGTCATGACATGCTTTGTGGAAACTGATGAGTTGTCTGCTACAGTTTTAGCTCATTAAACATTAAGCAGTAAACGTTAGCGTATGTTTATGCTTGTTGTACAATGTACACAAATTGAAGAAAGTCTAACCATCTTCAGTCTAGTCATGCCATAGCAGCTTTAAGACTAGAGAATGTGACTGGAATGAATGTTTTCTCTGTATTGGCATGGGAGTCTGGTGCCTATGTTTTTACCCTGTACCCTCCTGAATCATCATTCTGATCATTTGAGGATAGGGTGTCTCTCGTTAGTGATTCTATGCAATATTGACTTGAACATTTTTTTATTATCGTCACAACACTGAGAGAAAAGTTTAAATTGGCACCCTGATGGATATGTTTTTGCAAGAAACACGTCGAGTTCACCAGGAAAACACCCTTTACAGAGATTGCAACACTCCCTTTGCTCTGGTTCCTAGAAATCAAACCGTCAAATTGGTGATTCCTCCTTGGCGGAGGTGCTGGAAGTCAAATTCTTTCAAATTCTTTCTAATGGCCGCCTGAGTAATAGACCAAATCGTTTGCACAAAATTTCCACAATACAAGTCTTTTTATAAAAAAAAAAAATTAAATTATAGTTTACCAAAATGAGTTTCGCTCACAACAAAGGAAATAGCTCCAATTTTATTTTATTTTTTACTGCACTACAAAAAAGAAAAAGCTTCAGCCACAATGAGTGGCCTCCACCCACCCCATCCAAAATAGCTTCTATCTCCGCCAAGGAGGAATCGCCGTTTTGACGGTTTGATTTCTAGGAAACCAGAGCAAAGTGAGTGTTCCGATCCTTGAAAAGGCTGTCTTTCTGGTGATCTCGACGTGTTTCAAATCAAATCAAATCAAATCAAGTTCACTTTATTATCTCCCAAGGAGAAATTTTGTTCAGGTGCCAGAATAACAAAGACATCGACATTCAGCATGCATGAATAGGAGCAAAAGTTACACATAATACACGCTTAAAGATACACATTATATGTGGATACATACACGTCTAAGGATAAGCATGCATAGTTTCTTTTAACACGATGAACACACATTTAAACCTAAAAGGATCATGAGTTTAGGAGGTGGATGGATCTGGGGATGAAGGATTTCTGTGCCCTGGAGTTGACTTTAAAAGTTTTGTAGCGACGTCCAGAAGGTAATAGTTCTTTCGTACATCTCATTCAAACCCATCTCTCTCTTTCCAACAACTTTACTACACACATTCACCACATCATCCAACACACGCTTGTTCTTCAAACACAGACTTCCAAACCAACACATAAAGGAAACAGTAAGCACAGACTCAATGCAGCTACTATAATACGTATGCAAAATGTTTCTTGCAAAAACTCATCCGTCAGGGTGCCCCTTTAAAGGGAAACTGGTGGTGGATAGCAGTGATGTACCGAGGACCAAAAAATGATAGAACAAACTGTCCTGAGATGAGAGAAATCGATAGAACAATGTCCTAGCTCTAGCAGAAATCAATAAAACAAAGCGTGCCGGTGTTACAGATTTAATCAGACATTTGTTCTGACAGGGATGAACACCATAGGACATTTTCAATTTCAATAGGTCAATCATGAATCATGACTGTTATCTTTGTTGCTTTCTTTCTTTGCATTGGAATGTTGGTAGTATGACTATCTTGTTGATTTTACTGCTTGTTTTTCATCTAAAAATGTTGCTTTTGTAAAGCTCATCGAGCATACTACTGTATGGATTTTAGCGCTATTCAGGCATGGGAATTGTCAGTCTTTTGGCTGATTTCAGCTTTTTTGATGGTCCTCTTGTCTTTTTTTTTGCAAGTTTCAGCTTTTTTGATGGTCCAAGAGGACATTTATGAGATAAAAAAAAGAAGCCCAATGAGTAAAACTTAGTTATTGGTTATAAATGAATGCAAACTGAACTAAATATATTAGTCCTATCTCAAACACTGTTTTTTAAGGCTTAGATAACAGAAGAAGCTTCATTTTCTGGGGGCTGTATCCCAACACACACGATTTTCAATGGGGTTTTTTTATTCCTTGTTTCTATGCCTGCTTCCAGACCCCAATTTTCAGTCTTTTTTGTCTTCTCTAATTCCCACGCCTGGCTATTATTATTATGATTATTATTATTATTATTAATGTCCTATGACCGGGGCCTTGGGACATCACTGGGGTAGGGGTGGGGATACAACTACCTAAATTGCATGACAATTATGTGACCCGTTATGGAGAATATTTCAAAATGTTTGGAAACATTGCTCTTCACAACAGGCTAACTGCAATTGTGAAGGAAATGATTCATTAGTGTGCACTGCTGTTCAGTAGATTGCTTGCTTTTTTTATCTCGTGAAACTGAGTTTATATTATCAAAATTGGTGTGGGTGTATGCGTGTGTGCGCGCTTGGTCAATCGCCAGTATACATACAGTCAAAAACAACACATGCACTCTTCCTAGTAAAAACTTCAACATCATAATTTTCTCAGAAACAGCAAACAATAGCACAGCCAAACTTTGCACGATGATAAATACCATCATTATGTTTTCAGTGACTCCATCTGTGAACAAGTATCTACAATGAATGGTATGGTAGAAAATCAGTTATTCATTTTTGAAGTGAGGGTTAAAAAAGTATGTGTGTACTTTTCAGAGTGCAGAAGGCACAAGACATTAGTGAGTTAAAGATTGCTTTTTTCGACGACACGTACTGCTACGGGAACATGCGTCTTTCTTGTGCACCTTTGTCAGGGATCCAGTCTCTGGAGGCAGTACACGTCATCGAAAAATCGGCAGTCACTAATTTCAAATGACGTCATAGACAATGATGTCATTTTAGTGATGTAAAAAAACTAACCATTTTCATTCGCAGTCCTAAAACCTCAGTGAAAGCATATTAACTTGCCCCCCCCCCCCCCCCCCCTCTCCATCTGTCTGTCTGTCTCTCTGTCTGTCTCTCTCTACTTGAGGGAGCTGTTGCGGCATGTCACCCTTGTTTTCCCTTGCTTTGTGTGTGTGTGCGCACGCTACTGTTAGTAGTAAACAAATGAAACTTCTTACTGTTTCCGTGCAAAAATTATGTTCATGGGGGAACAATTTCAGGAAAGTAATGTGTGTGTTGACTGGTGATTCTGTGGGCTGCTGCCAATAATGTGATATGGAGAGAAAAAATATATAACTTAAGCTATAATATTTGCATGTATTCACATGGCCATGCAGATTTGCATGTTTTTTTATAGAAAGGGAATGTTATACTTATTTGCTTATGTGAATGCGTTTTAGTAATAATAAAGTATCCCAGTGAGTGTTAATTTATATGTGTGAACATCTTTGCATGTAGGTCTGAGTTAGGATAGATGGATGGATAGTTAAATGGTTATGATTATGCGTGCACATGGTGTGTGTACATGCGTGTGTGTGAAAAATAGTTGCATATCTTAGGCTTTTTTACATGTCTTTGTCTGTTGTGTTGATTGGTTGATTTTTACTGTATCGCTGCAAAAATAATTTCCTGTAAAATGGACAATAAAAAGATTGATTGATTGGTGACCTTATTTTTCTTTTTGTCTCATTACTTGGATGGGAGTTATTAATTAGATTTAGGCTTAATTATCTGTTAACCGTCTTTTTAAAGACCCACCAGATCTATGAGTGAAAATCACGGGTTTCTCGGGTTTCCCTCTCTCGCTGGTAAGAAATCGTATTTTGACCAGGTCTGGCTCCCATACAAATGCCCCCAAATTGAAAACGAGACAGACTTTGAATAACAGCCTCAATTTGAAGTTGGGGGCATTTGTATGTGGGTCACACCTTCCCAGAAAAAAACAAGGGAGGACTTAATCTTGTCTTGAAACTTTTTTTTCAAACAGATTTTATTAACTAAAATTCAATTTTGAGAACCAACAATCCCCTTTCTTCTGGATCATTAATTGCTTAACATTTTATTTCAGCCTTTACTCTACATGTAAGTTTAATGCTTTGCAAAAAATGCTAGCGGCGAAAGGGTTAAAACTAAAACAGATCCTAAAATTCACCACTAAATCAAAAGTCCCTTTTCTTTGGGTCATAATTTGCCAGTAAACATTTTATTTATCGTACTCTACGGACTTAATTGCAGAATAGTACCCTATTTTTCGGACTATAAGGCGCACCTTTGTGCCGCACCCCCTACATTTCTCGATTAATTGTATTATTCCGTTATTTTTCTTACCATTTACATTAAAGTCATATTATAAGGTGCAGGGGTCTAATAAGTCTGGGAGACTAACCCTAAAAAAAAACCTGGCACCCCCCACCCTATATTCTAAAAGGGTAAGATGGATTACTTAAAAGCGCGGCGAACCGGGCTGATAGAGTTAGGGTTAGTGGGGCTAGGGTAGGGTTAGTATTCCAAAAAGGCTATTAGCTAAAAATCGGACTAAAATACAACTTTATGAATGGTAAGACTGGCCTAAAAACGTGTAAAATGTAACCGAGAAATGCAGGGGGGACATGGCACAGTCTTTACCTGTACCCTCACTCCTCTAAACTAGGGAAAAGAGATCTTTGGGTTAATCGCCTGTAAAATCAAATCGTATCTATGGACTTAATTGCAGAAAAATACGGTCTTTTTCGGAATGTTAAGGCCACCTTTTTAAGGCGCTTGGCCAAACAATATTCAGAGTGGCTTAATTAAATTTGTTTACTATGTTATTAGTCATATTCCCAGGTTCAGGGGTCTGAGTCTTTATCACTGAATGACAGTGTTAAAGGTTCAAAGGGTAAGATGGACTTACTGCATGCTTTTTCACAAGGCTGAAGTCAGAAATCGTTACACGCATACACAGTCTCAGTGGAGCACATCTAAAAAATGCACTGGTTAGAGAGAAGGAAACTGGCCTATATGTGTGAAATGTTACGTTTCAAAGGGACTGTGTCAGTTTTCTATCACTGAACTACAGTGTTATAAGGAAAAGAGACCGGATGCATCTTCCCCTGTACAGTCTTTGGCGATACTAATAGTCAGAAAAATACGGTCATCAAATGTTCCAATTTTTGGTGCTTGGCCAAACAATATGCCAGTGGCTTCTAAAGCTGTTTATATGTTGAAATTATTCCCAGTTCTGTGTCACTTTTATCACTGAATGACAGTGTTAAAGGTTCAAAGTAACCGTGCACTCAAGATGCATGCTTTTTCACAAGGCTCAAGTCAGAAATGTACACGCATAAACAGTCTCTGAAGAGCACATCTAATAAATGCATAAGTTGTTAGAGAGAAGGAAAAAAGTTATATGTTGAAATTATTTCGAGTGCTGTGTCATTTTTTATCACAGAATGACAGTTTTAAAGGTTCAAAGTAGCCGTGCACTCAAGATGCATGCTTTTTCACAAGGCTCAAGTCAGAAATGTACACGCATAAACAGTCTCTGAAGAGCACATCTAATAAATGCATAAGTTGTTAGAGAGAGAGAGAGAGAGAAAAAGTTAACAGACTCGGAATGTGCGTAAAGTTTGTTTAGTATGGATCAATGGGGAGATAGATTTATAAAAAGCACAAATTTTAAATGTAAACATCATGATCTGCTTCATAACGAGTACTGGATGACTTTAATGAGCATTTGTGCTTAGTCATTCTAATATAAATGACGGAATAACCACAAAGAGAAAGATACAGGCAGAGAAATGAAGTTTCTTGCTTAGCCCATATTTATATTACGAAGAAGAAAAAAAAAATTCATTTCAATTCATTCGCCCCCGTGGGGATACCGGGGGCGTCTTTTGTATAAATAGTTCCCCCACCTTCTTGAAGTTCTGCGCTTGTAACTTCCTCTAATCTGTCACTCTCTTTGACTCTGCTTTTTCCCTTTGCTTGCTGTCATCTACTGTCTTTCTGCCTTTCCTGTCCATTCTCCTGCCTTTTTTCAAGGAACACTTTCAAAAAGATTTCCTCCAGCCGAAGTCGGACATCCTGGGCCTAATTATTTCTTACTAAGCTGCATACCGGCAGCATGACGCATCTGCGCTCATCATTGACAGGAAACTGTCTGAGCGATCGAAGAAGAAGAAGAAGAAGAAGAAGAATTCAGTCATCCATTTACTCCTCAGAGTCAGACAACAGGCAACAGAGTCATCCGCTTGAAGATAAGTTGGAAGTTTATTGTGCAAAGTGCTTTACTTTTGTTGGGAGAAGAAAAAGGATTCACATAGCAATCGCCACACTCACAGGTATCACGAGAAAGCAGGCACTCAAGAGTCGACATTTCACATCATAAAAAAATACTCAATTGTTTCCAACCTTGCTGAATTAGGCAGTACATACACATGGCCATGCTGACACTTTTAAAAGTGAAAAAGTGTGTGTGCATGCACATACACTCTCTCTCTCTCTCTCTCATACCAGACATGCTCAGATTTTTTAACCTTTACCGGATCATGCTTTTGACTACACAGACACGATGGCGGGGGTCTTCCATGACCCCCTACTCAGCAAAGAGCGAATTCCTAGGTGTTTATCCCTGTCCAGATGGCGGGGGGTCTCCCACGACCCGTACTTGTCAATGAGTCACCATGTGTTTATCCCTGTCCGGATGGCGGGGGTCTCCCATGACCCCTACTCAATGCACTGCAGTGCTCTTTAAAGTAGGGGTCATGGGAGACCCCCGTCATCCGGACAGGTATATCAAAATTACGCGTCATATTACGTCATTTATATTTTATACACATTAATAACATTTAACACACTTAAAGCCATTTACGTTTTTGACAAAGTCATGAAATTTCATGAAGATTGCTTAAATAGTTTTAGAGATATAACATGTTTTGTGTGTCAAGGGGTCGTGGGCGACCCCAGAAGTCCGGTAAAGGTTAAAGAGACAAGCCTGTAAAATTGTATGCTGAAACCTTTTACTAATGCAATGCATTGTCATTTTCTCTCTCTCTCTCTCTCTCTCTCTCTCTCTCTCTCTCTCTCTCTCTCTCCACCCCTCTTGAAAGACATTCTGAAAGTAAGCTCTTCTGCACCTATTATTAAGTAACTAAAACAAGTTATTCAAAATGTTCATTTGTTTCACAAAAATGTGTTACCGACGCTTTCTGCTCACTTTCAACTCTCTTGAAGTTAAATATCAAATTCATTGATGTTGCAAATTTACCCCCCAAAAAATACAAAGCTGCCCATTAATTAGTTAAATCAGTGCATTATTTAAAAATCAATCTGGACACTGCCCATCATTGATCTTAAAACGTACTGGCCAAGATTCGAAACAAAAAAAAATTAAGAATATGAAATACTAAGATAGTTTTTGTTTACTATAACTTACACATATGTTCACCACTGTACATAAATACCACAATTATGAGCAAGGTACCAGTAACCCCTTGACTGCCAGAGAAAATTAAAGAAAAAATCATGCCATGAAAAAGACAACTGATAGAGCCAATCTGGCAAAAAGGTCTGGGGATATTACTCTCTTGACTGCTAGAGCAAAAGGCAGCATATCAGGGTCATTCCTCTTCATCTGATGACTTCATCAGTGATGTCATCAAGTCAGTGCGTAATACATTGTGGCAGTCAAGGGGTTAAAATCAGCAATTTAATTGTTTCCGCAGCTGTACAAGAAATTCAATACTGAACTTGACAAAATTCCAGTCATAAAAAAAAAAGTGAAAGAACTGTACACTTATGCATGCAAAAGCCAGTTTTAAAACCCATCTGTTAATTCTGTTCTACAAACTGGCCAGATATACCGTACAACCGCGTTTAAAGACCCACCAGGTCACGTGTTACAATCACGGGTTTTCCCTCTTATAGCTGGTAAGAAATCTTGTTTTGACCAGGTTTGACTCCCATACAAATGTCCCCAAATTGAAAACGAAACATGTTAAAGAGCAGCCTCAATTTGAAGTTGGGGACATTTGTATGTGGGTCACAGCTACCCAGAAAAAAAACCAAGGGACTTAATCGTGGTGGGTCAGTGAGCCTTTAAACACCACAAGGACTGAAGACAGAGTGAAGTGCAGCTTGCCAACTCTAAATTGTTACCGTATCTCAACACACACAACAAAAATCGCACATACAAGGATTGGATAAGATTAATTATTATGACAGGGTTTTTTTCTTTCATTTCCGTGAACCATGTGTGTGCTACAATGAACAGATAATATCAGTCTTTAAACGAAAAGAGTACCATAGCCTAGAATAGATCAAATATCAGTCTTTCAACAAAAAGAATAGCATAGCATAGAATAGATTGGGTCCATACCTGACCAGTTTTGTCTTATATTATTATTACCTCGGTGTGTGGTCTAAAACCCCAAACGCTCCTTTTCATTGAGGTTTGCACAATATAAAAAATGTATATGATACAAAACATGTATACTTTACATTCATTTTACATATTCATGTTTGACTTTGTACCTTGTTCTCTCTCTCTCTCTCTCTCTCTCTCTCTCTCTCACACACACACACTTTGTAAAAGAAAGTACCGGTAAATACAAACATAACAATTTTAAAAAGGAAGTATACATATCCACCAGTATATGCACACTGTTTAGCCTTAATATTCGAACTTCAAAGTGTATTTCTTCTTTATTATCTGATCAAAAGCATTATTCATAACATAACAACAACAAAATTATTTGTTAAAAACCCAAGCTTTTGCAAAGTATCAACCAAACATCATTGCAAACATTTACTGCCATACATAAAATCGTAATGCATCATAATCATCAATATGATGACGGAGGATGTCAAAAGAAAGAAGATCATTATCATTGAAAATATCTAAGAAATAGTCAGGTTTTTGGTTTTTTTAAACTGCATTAAAGTCCAGAACACTATAAGACTCTTTTTCCATGCTGTTTTCCCTCATGGAAAATTCCCTCTTATATTTCGTTTTGACTCGACAAAATTCCATTGGGTAGGACTAGGACAAAAAACAAAGATTCCAAAGCAGTCCACATTTCATAAGAGTAGGGCACTGTGCACATGTGCACTGAAATAATAATATAATAATAGTACATTTATATAGCGCTTTACCTCAAATGAGCCCAAAGCACTTTACAATCAATTATTCATCAACAAGTAGATAACAAAAATAGTATTTAAGAATGACACGAACCAGCAACAACGCATATACAAAGCAATTCTCTCTCTCACACACACGCACACACACACGAGCGCGCGCGCGCACACATTTATCGACACCGACTCATTATTCATCTTTTATTCAGTAAGCCATAGCAACTGAGTTGCAGGGACTGACCACATACACCAACACACATACATAAACGTTAGAGGATACACATACAAATACTCACACACAACGTACGTACGCACGCAGACAGACACACATACATGCATGAAATGTCATTTGTCAGATAGTCAGTCGCTTATAGTCCTGACAACAGCTATGGTCATCTGAGGACTGTCACCACGTACACTTCCAACAGCGTTTAACACAACAACGTAATGCACACACACCGCGTGATGCATCCTGAAAAATGACATTACTGTCATGTTCAGGCATCTCTCAAAACAAAAAACTTTGACCAACCTTGATGAATGGATTATTGAACTGTCACATACATTAAAAAAAAGTATCATTAAATGGATGCTAAAACCTTAACCCTTTCACCGCCAATGTCGCATTTATGCACCACAATGGTTTAACACCTATGTCATTAAATGGCATCAAATCAGGGCTGTTACCCGAAGACCCTATTTTCTTAGTATTGTGAGGTCAGGATAGGCCTAATGTTATAAATATCACAGAGGAATTCCCAATTTTGCAGATAATTTTTTTCTGTACCCAGTTAAGTTTAAAGGTATTCTTTGGCTGAAAAATGGCTGGCGGCGAAAGGGTTAAACATTCTAACCCAAGAACAAAACAACCCTAAAAGTTTACAGTAACACAACACAGGGTTGGAGCAGGGCTGCTCTCGTGTTGATAAGGCATGCGTGGCTGGTGCATCTCTGGGTCCCATCAGCACCTTGGGGTGTTTCCATTTCACTGTTTGCCTTCTTGCTGAGCTGCCCTTGTTTCTCTCAACTTTTATCAACCTCATTTGCTATGCAAACAGACCAAACTATGCCACATGCTTTTCATAAAATGTTCAACCTTTTTCTTCTCACACTACTGAAGCTCAGCGATCTGCTATTTTCCTTGTGTGTATGTGCTATCTATTGTTTCATTCTTCTTGTATTCTTTTTTATTATATCATGGTTGTTAGCATGTGTGTGTGTATGTTTTGCCTCTGTGTGTGTGTGTGTGCGTGTGTGTGTGTGTGTGTGCACGTGTGTGTGTGCGCGTGTGTGTGTGTGATCTACTGTTTCGTTCTTTTAGTATTCCTCTTTTTATATTATGATTGTAAGCGCTTAGGGCTTTTGCTAAGATGCACCCTCAATATTCATTATTATTATTATTATTACTTTTTTTCTCTTCTATTGTATGCTGCCTTTTAGTTCATTAAAAAAAGAAGAAGAACAAAATGCAATCAGGCATTGCAATTTAACGAGCTTCCCTCTTTCTCTCACCTAAGATATAAATGAAACGTTTATGGTCCAAATAACACTATACATTTCTCGCTCTTACCCCAAGGCAACACAGTGTCATTTTAGTAACGTAGGTCATTATACTAGCGTAATACTGTGTTGCCTTGAGGAAAGAGTGAAAGATAGCAACGCGTGTTTCGACCATTAGCAGTACCAGTAGTACCGGTAGTATGGCACAAGGGAACATTATCACTATCAGACTAATTTTACATGCTCAACGTTTGTTCTCAACCTGAGCTTGAGATCAATGGATTTCACCTGAGTTGATTTTTAACATCACAGTTCCCATATCTTATCTTTGATGATACAGTGGAACCTCCCGTATAAGACCTTCAAAAATCATCCAAAATGAGGTCTTATAAGGGAGGGGTCTTAAGGGAGGTAATTTTAATACAGTGGAACCTCCCTTTAAGACCTTCAGAAATCATTCAAAATGAGGTCTTATAAGGGAGGGGTCTTAAGGGAGGTAATTTTAATACAGTGGAACCTCCCTTATAAGACCTTCAGAAATCATTCAAAATGAGGTCTTATAAGGGAGGGGTCTTAAGGGAGGTAATTTTAATACAGTGGAACCTCCCTATAAGACCTTCAGAAATCATTCAAAATGAGGTCTTATAAGGGAGGGGTCTTAAGAGGGAGGTAATTTTAATACAGTGGAACCTCCCTTATAAGACCTTCAGAAATCATTCAAAATGAGGTCTTATAAGGGAGGGGTCTTAAGAGGGAGGTAATTTTAATACAGTGGAACCTCCCTTATAAGACCTTCAGAAATCATTCAAAATGAGGTCTTATAAGGGAGGGGTCTTAAGGGAGGTAATTTTAATACAGTGGAACCTCCCTTATAAGACCTTCAGAAATCATTCAAAATGAGGTCTTATAAGGGAGGGGTCTTAAGGGAGGTAATTTTAATACAGTGGAACCTCCCTTATAAGACCTTCAGAAATCATTCAAAATGAGGTCTTATAAGGGAGGTAATTTTAATACTTACAAAGAAGGGCAATGTCTCAGAGAAGTAGGTCTCATGTGGGAGGGAAGGGTCTTATAAGGGAGGTTCCACTGTACTTACAAAGAAGGGCAATGTCTCAGAGAAGTAGGTCTCATGTGGGAGGGAGTCTTATAATGGGAAGTCTTATAAGGGAGGTTCCACTGTACTTACAAAGAAGTGCAATGTTTCAGAGAAGTAGGTCTCATGTGGGAGGGAGTCTTATAATGGGAAGTCTTATAAGGGAGGTTCCACTGTACTTACAAAGGGCAATGTCTCAGATAAGTAGGTCTTATATGGGAGGGGGTCTTCTAAGGGAGGTTCCACTGTACTTACAAAGAAGGGCAATGTCTCAGATAAGTAGGTCTTATATGGGAGGGAGTCTTATCAGGGAGGTTCCACTGTACAAGCATTATCCGCTCACGTTTCAGCTTCACACCCAACCCTATGATCCACCAACCCACCCACCCACCCATCCCATGTTCTAGCTAACCAGCTAGCGAAGCGATGCTGGCAAATGTTTCCAAGGATGTTTGTTTGTTCCTGGATGACAACCTGGCTGACTGACTATCTATGTTAACACAATAGCGTTTGAACGGAGGGACCTAGGACTCTCAAATTGTGCATGCTGATAAGCAGTTAGCATATCTAGGCCAAGCTCAAAAATGAAAATCATTGGTTAAATATCAAGGTCACAGGAGCCAAAACAAATGCTGCCTGCGCGACCGGTGATGTAGCGTTTTCATTTATTCATAAAATTAAATTAATGTGGGTATGATATCAATATACTTTCTACTTCTGTAATTAGGCATAACAGTTATAAATGTCTAACACATAATTCATTTCAGTTTCAAACTAATCAAATGCATTTAAAGTGCACCCGCACAGGCGCAATAAGGTTCTGAATCAGTATCAACGAAACATTTGGAATCTTAGACTGTCATCTCCTTTCCTCTGAAATTCATTTCAAGTTTCGTTTCGTTTTCTTTAGTTTCGCTTTAATTAACAAATATCCTCACAAACACTAACTGTTATTGCTTGAAGTGGGTACATTTAAAACAAGTTTTCTGTATTCTTAAATCGTCCTTACAGACACAATGCTGTTTATGTCCTTGGTTGAATGTATTCCAATTCTAAAATAAGATACCTGCTACCATCATTCAAATAATTTTAAAAATGTTAACACAGAATAGGGAATTTCTTCACAGCTCTCTCTCTCTCAGATTGTAAGAATAGGCATGGCCTAAAATCTCTATTCTTGTTAAATAAAGTTTTTCTGTGCTCTCTCTCTCTCTCTCTCTCTCTCTCTCTCTCTCTCTCTCTCTCTCTCTCTCTCTCTCTCTCTCTCTCTCTCTCTCTCTCTTCCCCTCTTTCTTGTGAACATACACACACACAGACACACATAAAGATACATGTACACACATGCACATGCACATGCACACTCAAGAGACTGTATTTGCATAACTAACTACCTTAAGCTTTTCTCTTTGCGGTATCAGGAACAAAATCAAATCAAATAACATATATATTTGTACACATGTATAAAAAAAAGAAAACAACGACGAAAAAAACCCACTAACCAATACTAATACCATAGCGTTTAAACCCAACGTTCACAGAGAGAGAGAAAAGAGAGAAAAATTGTGTTTTACGTCCTCTCGGTCTGGAACAGACACATATGGGACATTTGTAAATACAAAGATGGTGGGAACAATACTGGAGGCAATGCCCGGAGGCAGTGCAACACCAGTAAAGTCCCGATTTTTTTAACAATGCAGATAGGTGTAGCAGTAACCACGCCTCGGTTAAACCTCATTGGCTATGGTACTGCCACAATATAACCCAACGTTCACATGTATGTGAAGCAACAAAAATGTTATGACAACATACTTGGACTGAACGAAAACGATCCTGCATAATCAAAGGATATGCATAAAATTTTAAAGGATGAAAAAAACCCACCGATGTTTGCAAAAATGCTAATATAGTAAAAGAAAACATGTTTTTAATTTTTTTTATTTTTTTTTTTTTCTTATAGTCTAATATCACCATTGTGTGAACAGACTTTAAAGGTGCAGTCCAGCGGGTGAGCGATTGTTTTCATTTTGCACCTCTGCGGTGGAACAGGTTTGGGGGGAAAGAAAATGGCTTCCTATCATTTAAAAAGGGCGCCATTTTCTTTCCCCCAAAACCTGTTCCACCGCAGAGGTGCAAATCGAAAACAATCGCTCACCCGCCAGACTGCACCTTTAAATTAAATCAATCAATCAATCAACAACAAGACCAACTTTTACGTAAACTAAAATACACTGCAGACCAGATCATAATATTCCTATAAATGTCAAGCACTAATTGGTGCATACAGTGGAACCTCCCTTATAAGACCTTCAGAAATCATCCAAAATGAGGTCTTATAAGGGAGGGGTCTTATAAGGGGGGTAATTTTAATACTTACAAAGAAGGGCAATGTCTCAGAGAAGTAGGTCTTGTGGGGGTGGGGGGGGGTCTTATAATGGGAGGTCTTATAAGGGAGGTTCCACCGTAGTACGTATGTGGATAATTTTCTTACGCATGCGCATGTGTTTATTGTAAACTGGAATCTTTTCTTTTTTGTTTCATTTATTCGGTGCCTTATTAATATCACAATACTATGAAGCTAAATTTTACACAAGTGACATTTTACACATATTGAAAGCATCCATATAGAATGAAGTTTCTGCAAAACTTTTCACATTTTTTCCCCCCCATTATTACCAACCGTGATCGTAGAGAGCGGATTGGTAATGTTTTCACTCGTGTCTGAGGTGGTGTTTGTATGTTTGTATGTTTGTATGTATCCTCTCTAGCGTTTGAACGGATGGACTTAGGGTGTTCAAATTTTGCATACGGGTAGGTAGTAGGAAGATCTAGGCCAAGTTCGATAATGAAGGTTATGGGTCAAAGGTCAAGGTCACTGGAGCCGAATAACGCTGCCGCACGGTTGGTGATTTAGTGTCTTAATGCTCTAGTTTATAATGTATTTTATCGGTTTCCATTGGTAAGTATAAAAACAAACTACGGAGTGGTAACGATATATGAAGCAAGACAGACACAAGTACCTTCTTCTTCTTCGATCGCTCAGACAGTTTCCTGTCAATTATGAGCGCGCATGTGTCATGCTGCCGGAAAATAGGGTTTTACGCCCTTTTCGGCCTTTCGGCCATGTGGGGCATTAGTAAATATAAAGATGGTGGGAACAATACTGGAGGCAATACCCGGAGGCAGTGCTTATCCAGTAAAGTCCCGATCTTTTTTTTTAAAATACAGATATGTGCAGCAGTAACCACGCCTCGGATAAACCTCATCGGCTATGGCACTGCCACAATCAATTATATATGCGCATAACTAAGAAATAGTTAGGCCCAGCAAGTCCGACTTCGGTTGGAGGAAATGTTTTTGAAAGTGTTTCGTGAAAAAAAGGCAGGAGAATGGACCGGTAAGGCAGAAAGATAGTAGATGACAGTAAGCAAAGGGAAATGGCAGAGGCAAAGAGAGTGACAGATTAGAGGAAGTTACAAGCACAGAACTTCCAGAAGGTGGGGGGACTATTTAAACAAACAAAAAATGGTATCCCCACGGGGGGGTACACAAGTATCTAAGGCACCTTTACATAAACACCCATGGCAGCAAATTCACATAATGTGCATGCATGCACACACACACACACACACACACACACACACACACACACACACACACACACACACACACGATGCTTGCTCATATTGATACATGTACGAACATTGCAATTTCAGAGCTATTACAACCTACTGAGCGTTATTGAATGCTGTCAAAACACACGATACTTAATACAAGTGTTATACAGCTGTTTCAATGTTGAGATGTTGTACCCAATGTATAAGAAATTATCATTTCTCTGAAATATATGTGATAGATGATAACATAATACATTGGAACCTCCCTTACAAACCTTCAAAGATCATCCAAAAGGAGGTCTTATAGGGGAGGAGTCTTATAATGGAGGTAATTTTAATACTTACAAAGAAGGGCAATGTCTCAGAGACGTAGGTCTTATATGGGAGGGAGTCTTATAATGGCAAGCCTTATAAGGGAGGTTCCACTGTATTGATATATAAGCCATCAAAGACCATCGTAGATAAGAATTTTCTTAAACAGAGTATATCTTAAACTACCTCTGTATTTTCTGTCTATAAAGCACCTTATTATAAGGTGCACCCAAAAAATAAATCTTACACAAAATTCAGATTTTCTTATACTTTCATACTATATTATTAGTCATATTAGAAGGCACAGGGGTTTCAGTCGGGTGGGGTGGGGGGAGGGGAAATATTGCACTATACTGGCTATAGTTCGTAAAATACCATGCTGTAATCTTCGCCCTAACCAAAAAGACAAATAAACAGATTGTTTAACTACATTTTCTTTTAATATACAAGGATCTTTAACACAAACTTTCATGAGTTTTCAAACTGTTTGAACAAAATGTTACTTTGAAATAGTTCTAACTAATCATCTACATTGGAACCTCCCTTATAAGACCTTCAAAGATCATCAAATAATGAGGTCTTATAAGGGAGGGGTCTTATAAGGGAGGTAATTTTAATACTTACAAAAAATGTCGACGAAAATGGTGTTTTATGTCCTCTTGGTCTGAATCAGACACATATGGGACATTTGTAAATACAAATATGGTGGGAACAATACTGGAGGCAATGCCCGGAGGCAGTATGAAACCAGTAAAGTCCCGATTTTTATTAATACAGATAGCTGTAGCGGTGACCACGCCTCGGTTAAACCTCATCGGCTATGGCACCGCCACAAATATAGTAGTACTTATAATAGTATTGATGTATAGATAGGCAATGTCTCAGAGATGTAGGTCTTATATGGGAGGGAGTCTTATAATGGGAGGTCTTGTAAGGGAGGTTCCACTGTAGTTCTAACCAATCATCAATCAACAAAATCATTATTAGCAATATCGTTTGGTTATGGGTGTAACCTTTGAAGAAAATAACTACATCTAAATGAAAACATATGGCTGGTACCCACGTGTCGTCATATCCGGCCACAAGGAGCGCCATATTATGGGAGACCGCCATCTTAGTCAGTAACTTTGTTTGAAAATTGCCAGATCGATGCTGCGTATTTGGCTGTTCCAATTCGAAACTTATCTCAACTGTATTTATAACATCTGGATGTTTTCTTTACACATTTAGATAACATTTTCATTTTGTTTACACACAAATAAGGACTAAGATGGCGACACTTCCGTTGGAAGGGTCGAGATGCGCACGCAGGTGGGGGGGAGCCATAGGTTAGCATCTAAAAGGAATGTTATTTTGTTTGTTTTTTAAGGTCAATATTTTCCTGTATTGTATTTGCCTACACTTCAGTGTAACACAATAAAACTATCTATTTTCCAACCATATGGTGGAGGGGGGAAAAAAAATTTTATCCAAAAAATATGAACAAGCGACCACACCAACAAAATTTTCAGCGTTGTCGTTTGAACCTAAAAAGAAAAGTTATAAAAATATGCATCATACATGTGTAAATTTTCATGAAAAATTCAGACATTCAATCCCGCTCATCACAAAGGAAATATTGAGATTGAGAGTACTGTACATAAAAAAAAAATTAAAAATCAAATTAACAAGTACAATTATCGTGTACAGAATCTGTTAATGATTTTTTTTTCAACGCTCATATTAAAGATGACAGTGTATTGGCCACTGCAAAGAACACCTTTTGCAAGAGTGAATGCCCTTGGTAGGTGGGGGAAGATGGTTGAGTACTGACCAAACAAGGCATAACTCTCGCCAATAACCCTATTTGAGGCCACTGAATGGCTGCCTTTTACAAGAGTGAATGCCCTTTTGGATACTGATCAACAAAGGCTTAACTCTTGCCGTCAAGGGCGTTAATAACCCTAGTAGCAGTGGCCAATAGAACTGACATGATAAAGACGACAAAGAATTCACAGAACATGTAACTGATCATTACATAACATAATTATTATGATTATCATGATCGCAAAATCCAAACTGTGAAAATATTGACGCAAAACTAATAAATACAACAAAAATCTAATTCTGGAAGCTGCAACGAATACAGTTTCGAGAAAAATGGTGAAACCATGATCAATTAAGAGAAAAGACAAGAGGGGAGAAAATAAATCACAACTGATAGCAGTGATGTTACTGGTAAGCAGAGGCTGACTGAAAGACAGCAGAGCCTGAGAATAATCATGCTCATATATATATATGTGACCTAGCACCACGAAAGGGGCATTAAGTGTCAAACTGACCATTTTGAGAAAATTACACATTTGCAAACTTCAGCCATTTCTCTTTCTAATGATACAAGAACCATTCTCGTATCTTTTTCCGTTCCAGAGTTATGAGCATTCAAAGTTAGTAGGGTGAGTGTCAGCCATTTTGAGAAAACACAGTCTAAAGTCTAGCCTAGCTGAAGAAAATGCATCAACCTACTCGTTTTAAAACACTTATAAGACCATTAAAAGACCATATTAAAGATTGTCCTTTATTATAAATATGAAAGACAAGATGTCAGAGAACACAAAAATACCCATAACTCAAAATTGACCCAAAAAATGATATTTTTGACTTTCCAAGTCTGTTGTGAGAAACTAGCTCAGCGACTTAATGTCCCTTTTGTGGTGCTGGGTCTTTAAAACAAAATTGTTTTAAAGCCATCAAAATAAACTTCTCAAGAAAAGGAATGTAGGAGGAGGTGGATTTGGATCAAAGTGAGGGGCACGGCAAGTGTGTGTGTGTATATCATAAGGCCGTGTACACATAAGTTCCGTACGGAAACCCAGAAGTAAGTGAAACAAAGAAGGGTCAACATTTACGGATTAATAGGGGAAATTCGGACACGTGCGCAAATCTTTTCCCTTCTTTATTTTTCTTATTTACGGATTGCGCACGGGTTTCCGCACAGAATATCCGCATATATGTGTACACAGCCTAAGGGGGAGTGGGGGGGGTAGACGTGCTGAGAAAATACCAAAATTAAAGCTTATCATTCATGAACACATGTTCAGATAAGGAAGGGAAGGGAAAATGGCAATCAAAGCAGAATGCTGACTGTGACAGTCTCAATTTGTTGACGGTAAATGGATCTGCATTTACATAATTATGCAGATAATAATCTGAATTTACATATTGGAGTGGGGAAAACTACTTGAAGTTCAATTCCACCGATCAAAAGAATGCTGGCTGACAGGAAATGTCATGTCTCTTCCAATCAGAAGGTAAAGAGGAAAAAAATTGATCATCGAATGAGCAGACTGATAAGAAAGAACATGTGATTCTCCCATCCAACCAGAAGTGTGCTAAAATATAGACACACTTTCCTCTTCATCCAATGAGCAACGTGATGACAAGGATCATGGTAATTTCTGTTTATTCAATAACTGAAATGTGCCACAGGGATGTCATATCCTTCCATCAATCACAATATGGAAATATATGAAAATGGATTTTGTTCATAAAATCCGATGAATACTGACATACCAAGGAAATAGTATTTTCTTTATTCAATCAGGGTCGAGTTTCTCTAGATAACGGTCGCCGCGCGAATAACGCTTACGCCAAACGGAGCCTAAGAAACACTTTAGAAAACGTTTGCGGAAGAATATTACAAGCTCTTGTCTGATTGGTCCCAAAAATTTGTATTTTAAAACAAACTTTAATGGACCAATCAACAACAAGAAACGTATTCACCCCCTACTAGTTCCGGATAGTTCGCCGCTTGCTCGGTGTTTGGCAAGAACAAAACGCCCCGCGAACTATCGGCAAACGAAGGGTGTTTCTTAGACCGTTTTCGCCGATTTGAGCGAGCGCAACGCAACGTTAGCCCTTGTGAAACGGCCCCCAGAATACACAATTACAGCAGGTGAGTTCATCAGGGGCCGTTTCACAAGAGTAAACGCTCATAGCTGTTTGTGCAATTCTGCAAAAACGGTCCTAAGAATCACCTTCGTTTTCTGATAGTTTGGCTAACATTTTTCTCCTCTTTCAAAGGTGACACGCCATGAACTATCATGTGACTTGGACGGGGTTAATACATTTCTGGCTGTTGTTAGACCATTAATGTTTGGTTAAAATATTGACCAATCAGACAAGAGCTTGTACTATTTTTCCGCAAACGTTTTGCAGCAAAGTCGTTTCTTAGACCCCTTTTGGCGCAGACGGAATTCGCGCGAATAGCGACCTCCAGTGAAACTCACCCCAGAACTGTTGTGAATCATCCAATCAAAAAGGATGGTGATGGAATCGGATTCATTCTTTCATCCAAACAAGGTCAATTATGATTTTTTTTCTCTCATTCGGTCATAACAATATTGACATAATCAAGATGACTAGTCAATGCAATTGAATCACGTTTTTTGTTAAAGAGGTAATGAAACAAACGAGATCATAATAGGACTTATAACAATAATAATAATCATTATGGAGATATATATATATATAATATATAATAGTGCTCCACTCCCTTTGCAGGGAGCTCAGACTTAGGCCGTGTACACACATAAGCGGATATTCCATGCGTAAACCTGTGCGCAATCCATAAATAAGTGAAAAAAAGAAGGGAAAAGATTTGCACATGTCAAAATGTCCCCATATATGCGTAAACTTTTATCCTTCTTTCTTTGTCTTATTTAGGGTTTTCCGTACGGAACTTACGCATCTAATGTGAACCCGGCCTTATCCAGTCAAAAGAATGTTTCAAGGAATAAAAGTGAGCACAGGAGTATCATGAAACACTGGTCGTGGTATGTAACATGAAATGATTGCTTGGTTCTGAAATCAGGAATGGCTACTGAAGTGTTTGGGTCAATTAGAAAAAGGTTTACGACAAAACAATTAACCATCTACCTATTTGAATGTGTAAAAAAAAACCAAGAGCAAGGAAACGGAAAATGCTATGGAAACAGTAGTACAAGTTTATGAATAATTTGTATAGAAAGGAGTATGTTCGATAAGTACAATAGATCATTTCATGATGATACTAAAAGCTATCCCTACTCATCAAACGTTCACCGATGGAACATAATTATTCATCAAGGCATATTATTCTAAGAATAAACACACATGCACACACATACACACACGTGCACACACACACACATACATGCGCGCACACACACGCCATGGACATATATGAGGTGTAAAAATGCAAAGGAACAAATCCGATCTTGTTCAAACGAAAGAAACGGTTCAGTGAATGTTTACAAAGACAGATACCCTGGGTAGAAAAGATGTACCTGGAAGTTCAACATCTATTTACACAAGCAGGCTGGTTGGCATTCACAAACACCCCTGCACACACACATGCACCAGCACATGCATAGTCTCTCTCTCTCTCTCTCTCTCTCTCTCTCTCTCTCTCACACACACACACACATCACACACACACACACACATACACATACGCGTTTACCTAACGTTGTGGAGTACAGCTGATTTATGTGTGTGTGTGTTTGTGTGTGTGTATGTGTGTGTGTTTACCGTAGGTTATGCAGTAACACACTGTACCCAACACCGATTTTGTGGAGTAACATTTTTTTCATGGAGTAACTTTTTCCATTACTACACAAAGCTCACATGCGAGCAACCTCACAGTGGTCTTCTGAGGTATGTTAGATATTTATTTCAGGGCAACGAGGACAGACTCTGGACGCTGTTTATGAGGTTAGCGTTGTGGAGTCATGGAAAAAGTTACTCCATAAAAAAAGTTACTCCACACCGTCGGTGTTGGGTACAGTTTTTACTCCATAACCTACGGCACACACACACACACACACACACACACACATACATATATATATACGAGTTACACATACACACACACATATACAACACACACGCACACATTCACATGCATTAACACTTTCCCTTTTCCCTCCTTTTGACTGCTATTCCACATAACAATGCGGTAACAGATATTTGGGGGACAGCGTAAAAGACCCCCCCAAAAAAACCCAAGACAAACAACAACAAAAAACAGACACAATACTTCCTTTTCACAAGGTTAAACCAGACCGGGGTAAGAATTATCAGAAAGCTTTGGACTTTGCAGCCTCTGCAAGAATCAGTTTGTACAACCAAATACTGTACACAGCAGCCCATGGGTGTAACCCCCTCACCCCCACCCCAAAACAAAACCACTCAAAGCTTAAAGGCAGGGGTTTAGAGGCTGCCCAGGCGGGTTACAGGGGCAGAGCCCCTTTGGAGAGTTGAGGGGGGCAATGTTCATTTTTTTAAAAACACCACACACTGTTGTCCTCTTTTCTTCTCTCATT
Organism: Phymorhynchus buccinoides; assembly: GCA_017654935.2. Classification (NCBI taxonomy): domain Eukaryota; kingdom Metazoa; phylum Mollusca; class Gastropoda; order Neogastropoda; family Raphitomidae; genus Phymorhynchus; species Phymorhynchus buccinoides. The sequence continues at coordinate 28,007 of JAGGCT020001393.1, forward strand.
TTATTCCCATTTGAGTCTAATAAGCTTTGCCTACTGTATTTTTTCGGAGTATAAGGCTCACCTTTATATAAGGTGCACCCCTCAAATTTTACCCAAATTTCAGATTTTGTTATTCTATTTTCTTACTATCATTTATTATCAGTCATATTATAAGGCGCAGGGGACTGAGTCTGGGGGAAAAGTATCGCCTTCGAGTCAGAAAAATACGGTAGTTGCGTTTGAAAATAATATGGCGTCATTTGAGGAAGAGAGCACTTCCGGGCCAGAGCGACCAAGTTCAAAACACCCTGAATTGCTAGTAGTCAATGTAGTCATTATTGCCCACCTTTTTTTGTTGTTGATGATTTTTTTTCCAAAGGAAGTTCACTTTCAGGTAAAAATTATTAAAAAAAATGAAATCCTTGTGAAAAGGAAAAAGTTGCACCCACTACCAAGGTGACTCAGCAGCAGTGCAGTGTCTCCTCGGTTGGTTGCCTCCCGACGGCCTAATATAGACTCGCTCCTCTTGGACTGCTGGTCTCAGATTCTGCGACCTGAACAAGCCGGGGTGTAGCTGCGAATTGGGATTCGGAATGAGCGGCGTGGGAAGCAATGCCACTGTACGGCCCAGAAGATGGGACAGCAAAAAAAAAAAAAAAGGTTGCACCCATACACAGCCACATCCAAGCCACACTGCGAGTCCCACCCTGCAAGAGCCTTGGCACTACCAGTCCTGTACCCAGCATGCCCTGAGTGTAAAACCACCATAAGCCGATGTCCTGTGAACGCTTTACGCTTCATTTCATGAGCAAAGCGCACAACCCCGTAATGTTCCTTCCGCTACAGATCACAATCCGCTGTTGCTGTGAACGCCTTACGCTTCATTTCATGAGCAAAGCACACAACCCCCCGTAATGTTCCTTCCGCTACAGATCACAATCCGCTGTTGCTGTGAACGCCTTACGCTTCATTTCATGAGCAAAGCGCACAACCCCCCGTAATGTTCCTTCCGCTACAGATCACAATCCGCTGTTGTCAATGATGAAAGATGTGCATGTGATCAATCACGACTGCATCATTCCACGGCTGATCACAAAACGAAACAAAGAAAAGCCAAGTGGCTCATGTTCAGATTTGAGCTTTTACAGTATTTTTAAAATTGCTTTTGCTTGGTTAAAAAAACACCAAACAACAACCCAATATTACTAAATTCATAGTTTAAAAGCACAGCCACATACATTCGAATAATATCTATTTTTCAAACAGTATAATCTTCTTAAGAGACAATGCGTGTATTATGAAGTGATATCTGCAGCCAATCCAAAAGACATACAATCACAAACGATAATATTCATTTGAGTAACACACACACACACACAATAATATTCATGTCATGAACATTACTTCAAAAATACAAACTAAACAAACAAACAAAATCCATTTATACCAACATTACAAATTCACAGCACACAATAAAAACAAATAATCAATCAATAATAATAATCATGGTCGTCGAGTAAAACAAAGGTGCAAAAAATACCACACTGTACACAATACAAAATAAAAACCAACAACAAAAAACCCACAGCGCCTCAATGGTACAATTTAGTGTAGAGTGGCACAGTGGTAACGTGTTCGCTTTGTGTCAAGTAAACCCGAGTTCGAACCTGGGTACAGGGGATTTTTCCTCTCACTTTGCACTAGGCCTTACGCTGGGTCACATATAAGGATGCCAGCCATCTATGCTGAGTAAATGCGGGACCTGTTTCCTTCCATTCTGTGGAAAATCCACAATGAACAAGGTGTTTGAAACACACTTCACACTTGGATGGTACTACCTCCAAACGAAAAATGTGGATTTTAAATTTCAACATATGCCTTGGCATGAGGCTGTGTCAGACCAGTTGACATAAGCTAGAACGCCAAGGCTACATCAAAATGTTGTTATGCTCTGAATGGTTGTGGCGTGGATTGTCTTAAGCCATAAAAAAGCTCCTGGCATAACATTGTCAGTCTAAAATCCCCCGAAGTCGGAGTGTGGCTGCCCATGTGGCGGGTTAATCAAAAACGGTCACACATTTAATGTTCTCATCCCTAGATGGTGCATTTGTACCAAAGTGTTCAAGTGCTTCGGCTGTTGGGATGATCCCTGGAGTCGTTAAGCCAGGGAACAATTTCAACATGAGGATTATCACTAAAGTTGATTGATTGGTTGACTGACTGATAATTCCCACACACACAGTATCAGCCAACAGAACAGAATACGCTGCATACATAAGACATCACGATAAAAAGCGACTGATGGAGCGATGTGGATCTATCAACTCATTGCACTATTGCCAGCGTGAACTAGAATCGCTTCATGGCACGACATGTATTACTGTGCATGGAACAGTTTCTTTATGCATAAAACATCATCAGACTGACCATTGCAGAGCTTTCTCTCTCCGTGTGTGCGCTACGATACTTTTAAAAACAAACTGATAAGACACAAGTGAAAAACATAAGAAATGATGGTGCATATCAAGCCACATTCATTTGAAAACAAAACGTTCTTTTACTTGTCTTTTACACACTGTTTTGAGCCAACAAAGGAAGCCACCAACTTTGAAGCGCACCACATCAAGACATCTCAGGCAAAGCCTGAGGCACGCAAGATCCGCCTAAACAGTCGCAACTCTGCAAACCCCCGACAGATCCCACCCCCCAACTCTTTCTCCTGTCCTCACTGTCAGAGATCCTTCCTGGCTCGTATTGGCCTCACTAGCCATATGCAAGCTCATCCAGCATCCTAGATTTCGGATTATTTCCACAAGGACGAACTGTTGAAGCATGGTCATCATCCCTTGGGACGGACGAACGAACAGTTTTGGGGTTGGTGGGTTTGGGGTTTTTTGTGGGGTTTTTTTCTCAACTGTGCCCCTTTCTTTCTATAAGCTTTAAGACAACAAACACATGCATTTCCATGTTCCATGCAGAAAACAACTGCAAGCAAATGCGCGCACAAATACATCCGTTTCCAGCCTTTACGCGCTTCAACAAATGACAAACTGACTCTTCATTTCCATGGGATCTCAGATTTCATCCACGTCGTCACTCATTCTTTCATCCATTGCAAGCTTCTTCTGCAAAGAAGGGCTAGCAGTAATGACAGTCATGGGAACAAAACAAAAGCTACCACTGATGCTAACAAATATTATATGCAATTCAAACTAAGGCACACATTTTCAAGATTTTGCAACAAAAGAAAAGCATAATAAAACAAAAAAATGAAGGCTTTAAATCAAAGAAAACCAATATTTTTATTTCACGATTAGGCCGTGTACACACATATGTGGAGATTCCGTACGGAAATCCCATGCGCAGTCCGTAAATAAGTGGAAGAAAGAAGGGTAAAAAATTACGGATTAGGGGGAATTTGGACATGTGCGAAAAATCTTTTCCCCTCTTTCTTTTACTTATTTGCGGGTTTCCGCACAGAATCTCCGCATATGTGTGTACTCGGCCTTACAAACAATGAAGAATATCCAAAGGTGGCATGATTTAATTCATCTTTTTAAGCAGCGCTGGCCTATTAAAAAAAAAAGCTTTTAGTATTGCTTGTCCCACCATTCTGAATCATGCAGAATATACAAAAGTAAAGAAGATTTCACTAATCATTCTCAGCAGCACTGATTTAAGAAATAATGCATTGACAGACCCGTCAAGCTCATAGCCTGTGTAGGCTCCTTTGACGTACCCAAACGAGAACCAGCGAACCAGAACCTGATCCAAGATCAGAAGTACCGCATTTTACGGACCATAAGATTTTGTTATTATAGTTTCTTACTATATTATCAGTCACATTATAAGGCGCAGGGGTCTACGTCTGGGGGAAAAGTATCACCTTGTAGTCTGTAAAATATGGTATCTTTATAAGGAAAAAGAATCAATGTGCCACCATGTTATCAACTGTTGTCATAATCTGACTAATTCACCTCTTCTGGCAGATTATGCCTTGGTGCTGCAATGTAAAACAAAAAATACAATCACTATATCAATTCAGCTGATGCTTGAAATGAAAACCAGTTTTCAAAAAAAGATGATTTGATGAATGAATCAATACACAGCGTTGATTTCAAACTGCAATTGATCCAGAATGGCTGATATAAGTTTTAACCCCTTCAGGACTTCACTGCCTTAGGTAAACTCCATTACTGGCCGGGGGCTGCCTAGAATTTTTTTTTATAACAAATAAGAAGCGCAACAACACTCACACTGTCAATGATTCAGTTTTGACAACATTACCGATTGATCCGAGTTTATTTTTCACTTTGAAATCGTGGTTACTCGCATTAAAATCGGAATCATTAGTCTCCTTAATACTATCACTGTTAATGAAAACGTATGGGAGTATTTTCTGACACATGTCTAGGGCCGATGTTTTGACATATTTAACATTAAAAATTAAGATAGAAGTACCAAACATAAGTAAACCGAAAGCTGGAACTGTGATGAAGAGATGTAACTCGAAAAACGTGGTTTGGATTGGAAAAAAACCCATGGATTTAGACAGGTTTTAGACTAAAAACAAAATTGCTGTTCCGAGAATACTCGTAAAGTAGGCCCTGACTGGCGTTCTCCAGTTCCGAGTATACTCGTAATTCTCCGGAATGAGTTAAACTCTCACAATTTTAGATGATGTTATTTGAGACTTATCAGAATCCCAAGGCCTGAGGGACATCTTTATCCAACCACTGGAGGCATCAGCCCAGAGGCCATGCCTCAACTTCGCATCACATAGGTAAGAGACAATATGCACAGGGTGACACGATAATTCAGAGTGTTAACAGGCCCACCCACTGCATACAAAACAATCCAAACACGATCCGATTGTCACAATGTCTGCGAGTGGTGATTCACATGAAAGGGAGAAAGAGTGGTTCAGACGTTCGCCTGCAAAATGTAATGCGTGACTGCAGCGTGAGTGACCCCGGGTTCGAACCCCGGCCTCCTCGCCCTTTCTTTCTAGTTTGACAGGAAAATCGAACTGAACGTCCAGTCCTTCGGATGGGGACTTAAAGAAGCTAGTCTGACCCTTTACGCATGTAAGAATCCCACGGCAGTTGAAAGTCGGAAAGATCAGGGAGAAATCCCGCTGCCTGGTATGGCCAAATTGATAGCTAGGTTTTCCAAGTGTGCCCACACACCCTCCTCACCCTGTGCCCCCTTCCCCCCCCCCCCCAATTTTTTTTTTTTTAAAAATTGGATAGGCGCTGCACTTGCTGTGACGCCCTCTCTGGGGGAGAGCAGCCCGAATAGTGTAGAATATACCAAATATATCAGTCTAAATTAAATAATTCTGCTCTTTTCGCTCACTATGCTCATATAGACACCCCCAAATCCTAGCTGAAGTGTTTTTAGACTAAAAACAATTGCTGTTCCGAGAATACTCGTAAGTAGGCCCTGACTGGCGTCACCCCTACCCCCAAATAGGGCATTTGCCACGAGTGTTCGTTTTCTATACTAGACTACTAATTTGCCCACACTCGTTCTGCCCGAGTTACGCTGACCTTTCTAATTCAACTCTCTATATTCAACTCAGTGAATTTGAAGGTCATCCTCACGTGGCAAATGCCCTATTCACGAATCAAATAAATTATCTGATAGAAAGCAGGATTTAATTTTAGACAGTAGAATTTCACGAGAATCGTGCCTCCCAAATGTCACAATCAGATCATATTTGGATCGAATCATATCCAGTGGGTCAGCCCCTTTTAGACATTTTGTCTCTTCAAATCACAGGTGTTCTACAAAAATAAAAAGATCGTAATATCTCTCATATATAGTGTCTGGCAATTAAAACTGCCACACAGAATTCAGGAGCACACACAGAGAGAGAGAGAGTAGACTAACCTCTAAAGTGCCCACGACAAAGTTATTTAGCTGCAGATGCCCGCACATCTTAAGTCTCCACTCAGCCCGCTTCCCAGTCACGTGCAAATAGACGATTTTCGGAGAGAAAAAATAAGGGAGAGCACTTCATGAAAATTAGAGTTGTTTACCTCCATTACTTGGTCAAATACCATAGCAACAATGCAACAATGGCGTCGAAACTTGAAGCCGCAAGATGTGAGTCAGCGACTTGCAAACATTTTTTTGGGAAAAATTAGGGGTGGCCAGTGGCCACAAACTGATAAAACTTGCAAAATGCGACGCAAAAATACAAATGACATCACTTTTTAGAATGACGCACGGTGTTCTAAGTGCTGTATGTCTGCTCAAACACACGAGTCGATAGGCTACGAGAGCTGATGGCAGAGTGACTTCCCCTGTTTGACCGATTGAATTAGGCAAGATCACTCCCACACACCATGAAATTACTCCCCTTAATTATTTCCGAACAATTCCTATTCATCCTTTCCTCTTTGGCCCTGTCGACTTCCATGTCTGTCACACACGCCACTGGGGGGGGGGGAAGCAGCATCATGCCGCATCAAAGCCCCCCTTCTGAACTTAACAGAATTTGCCTGGCACCAGTGCAGTGCCTCCACAGGCAAGTGACCTTGAGTACACTGACTAACTTTGATCCAGCTGTGAACTGATTTGAAGCATTCTGTACCGAAGTATTCATGGGATGGGACGCGAACCCCAGATTCCCGAGTTATCTTTCTTTGCGTTTCCCTAGTCGGTTCTTCCAGAGTTATCGTTCTTTGCGTTTCCCTAGTAGGTTCTCCAGAGTTATCGTTCTTTGCTTTTCCCTAGTCGGTTCTCCAGAGTTATTGTTCTTTGCGTTTCCCTAGTCGGTTCTCCAGAGTTATCGTTCTTTGCGTTTCCCTAGTCGGTTCTCCAGAGTTATCGTTCTTTGCGTTTCCCTGGTCGGTTCTCCAGAGTTATCGTTCTTTGCGTTTCCCTAAACGTTCTCCAGAGTTATTGGGGTGGGTTTTTTTTAAGTAACACGGGCTTCAATGGAGCAACCAGACCATTGGGGAGATGCAAAGGGATATAATTAATTATTTATGGGCGTGTGACAGCG
>JAGGCT020001393.1:40000-50000 GCA_017654935.2 Phymorhynchus buccinoides
AAAAAAACCTTGCCTGCGACTTAAAAATGTTCAGGGCTCGCCTACACACGGTGTGATGTATAATTTTCATGGTTGAACAGAAAAACATACACTCTAAAGTCAATAGCTTCGAAAACATGCAAATCATTTTTCTAAAATCGAAACGACACCGAGGAAGTAGCTGAACACATGAAAATGGCGCACTGCCATTGGGCGTAACTGGCCAACCACAGAGAAGCTGATGAAATTCAGTCAAGGGAATGTACTTGCGCTGCAAACTTCTTTCGTTTTCACCGTGTGCGCAAGAAGAAAGTCTACCAAACAGGACAATCTATACAATCTTCTCTCTCTCACTCTCTCTTTCTGCAATTTGTTGTTGTTGTTGTTGTTGTTTTTGTTTCGTCGAATGGAAAAAGCGCATCTACGCGCTTACGCATAACTCACATCCCTGAAGCTTACCAGTCTGAGAATCTTATCCTGCCTGGCTATGAACCTGTTTGAAAGCATCAATCAATCAATCAATCAATCAATCAATCAATCAATATGTTTATTGTAAAATTCTCATCCATAACTGATGCACTTGTACCATAGTGTTCAAGCGCTTCCGCTGCTGGGATGATGATCCCTGGAGTCTTTTAGCCAGCATAAGTAAGCCAACAACCACAACCATAACAACAACATACCTTAGTGTAAGCGTTGATGGTCAGGGTGTTTGACTGATCTCCCTGCTGCAGCCTGTTCTTGTCTCCCCTGTCCACCACCACCACAGGCAACTTGAACTCGCAACGACAGTACCTGCAAAAAGTGCGCCACACACAACGTGTCCCATACAGTCAATCAAAACTCCTTTGACATACATGTATCTTTCAGGCAAGTGAACTGCTACAAAAAAGTACTAAACTTTTGACATTCACTGTGAGTGGGATTACTGGAGGGTCTTTCGTAGAAATAGTTCCACCTTCTGGAATTTCTATGCTTGTTACTCTCTTTGACTCTGCCTTTTCCCTTTGCTTACTGTCATCTACTATCTTTCTGCCTTGCTGGTCCATTCTCCTGCCTTTGTTCTAGACACCCCCCACCCCCGTGGGGATACCGGGGGGTCTTTCGTACAAATAGTTCCCCCACCTTCTGGAATTTCTATGCTTGTAACTTCCTCTAATCTGTCACTCTCTTTGACTCTGCCTTTTCCCTTTGCTTACTGTCATCTACTGTCTTTCTGCCTTACCGGTCCATTCTCCTGCCTTTGTTCTAGAAACTGTTTACAAAGATTTTCTCCATTCGAAGACGGACATGCTGGGCTTAACTATTTCTTAGTTAAGCGCACAACAGCAGCATGACGCATCTGCGCTCATGTGACAGGAAACTGTCTGAGCAACAGACAAAGAAGAAGAAGACTGTGCGACAACAGGCTGGAAATAATGATCTGGTAAGTTAATATTAACTATTTTTTCAGCATTATAGATCATTTGGGGTACCTTTGTGTCTAATCAACTGATGTTTGCATTGAGTTTATGAACTTTTTGTAACTCAAACTAAAAGATGCACAGTCCCTTTAATTTCACCAATTTTGACTGATACGCTGGAGCGAAACTATAACTTACAGGATAAGCAGCAGCACCCCATTTGAAACGAAAGATCAGAGAAAGGCTAGTTTAGTAGTATTCAAACCAGTTATCTCCAGGTGGGAGCACCCCAAACTTCACAGAGATGCCTCTGTGACTATAAAGTACCAAATACCTAATACCTATCTTCATGATAACGTGCTTCCCCTTCAAAACAAAATGTATGATATGGAAAGAATTGTCCAGCTCAGAGGGATACTTGTTGTTATAAGTAAACAACTATTCACTAGTACATGCATACAGGAACGTGTTTCTCTTTCTTGATTTATGTTTTGTTTCATCAATGAACTCATATATTTTCAAATTTAATAGTTTGCTGGAGATATTTTTTCTGTCTACAATCTAATGTTTGACATGATAAAACGAATTTTAAAACAGTTTCACTCATAATGTTTGACAGTATAGTAAATCAGCCAAATCAATGCATTTGTTTTTAATTTTAAAACTCACATAAACATACACAGTGCCAAGATCAAAGACACAGGGACACATACAAACACACACACACACATGCGCGCACACACGCACACAGCAAACAAGTATGTGAATACTTGCATGTTAAAGTTGTAGTGACCAGGGTAGTTGGTGTGCAGGACAAACTTTTTCACCCGATGGGTCACTGCATCAAAGAGAATATCCTGCAAACATCACACACACACACACACACACACACACTCATGTCAGTCACTAGGATATGTTCCTTTTCCTCTGGGACAGTGTGGATTCCCAAAGTTCAGTTTTACACACACACACACACACACACACACACACTCACACACACACACACACACACACTCATGTCAGTCACTAGGACATGTTCCTTTTCCTCTGGGACAGTCCCAAAGTTCAGTTTTTACACACACACACACACACACACACACACACACACACACACACACACACACACACACACACACACACACACACACAATCAGGTCAGTCACTAGGACATGTTCCTTTTCCTCTGGGACAGTGTGGATTCCCAAAGTTCAGTTTTATACACACACACACACACACACACACACACACACACACACACACACACACACAATCAGGTCAGTCACTAGGACATGTTCCATTTCCTCTGGGACAGTGTGAATTCCTAAAGTTCAGTTTTACAGAAAGAAGAGAGAGAGAGAGAGAGAGAGAGAGAGAGAGAGAGAGAGAGAGAGAGAGAGAGAGAGAGAGAGAGAGAGAGAGAGAGAGAGAGAGAGAGGGGGGGGGGGGAGGGAGGGAGGGAGAGAGAGAGAGGGAGTGAGGGAGGGAGAGAGAGAGAGAGGGGGAGGGAGGGAGCTAGAGAGAGAGAGAGAGAGAGAGAGAGAGATACTGCACTGTATAACAGTTGTGTATGACATTGAATGAACATGTGTCCCATAACATAAAAAAACAACTCTTCTGAACATTTTTTATAATGAGAAACAAAAATATGGTTGTTATTTCCTAATTATTATCAACTTTATTCACATAGCATCTAGGTTTTCTGCACTGGCATATCATTGTAAATATATGAAGAAAGAATAAAATGCTCATGATGAAAGAAAAAAAAAAATACTCCACACACAAGAAACACTTTTTGCCGTTAACCTTTAGATCTTTAGCTGACCTGACATAATGGGCATCATCTTCAGGATATTGGGCAAAAATCTGCCAATTTTTACTATGATCAGTTCTGTTGTTTAGTCTGTGGCAATAGGGCACGAGTGTTCGTACTCTATACTAGACTACTAAATTGCCCACGCTTGTTCTGCCCGAGTTGCGCTGATCTTTCCAATTCAACTCTCTAAATTCAACTCAGTGAAATTCAAGGTCAGCGGCACGCGACAAATGCCCTATATATGTGAACACATATTTGTTCACACATGTGACATACAGCTGGACAGAGAGACAATACAAAAGCCCTTGTTCTAGTTGCAAAGTACTCCTTTTTTTTATAAAGAACTGGCTGTACAAGATTTTTTTTAAAATTAGTAAGCCTTGCATCATCACTTGAATGGGACTACAATAGTTCAACAGTCAATCTATTTAATATTGCTGAGGACCAATCTTGAACTAAACCCTGGGGCAGTGGGTGGATGCCTCGTGCCTCAATACGGGGAGCTGGACGCCCCCGCCCCCTTCATGAGTCTCTCACCGTGGGGATACCGGAGGGGTCTTTCGTAAAAATAGTTCCCCCACCTTCTGGAAGTTCTGTGCTTGTAACTTCCTCTAATCTGCCACTCTCTTTGACTCTGCCTTTTCCCTTTGCTTTCTATCATCTACTATCTTTCTGACTTATTGACCCATTCTCCTGCCTTTAAAAAAATCAAAAAATCTTCAAAATAGTTTTTCTCCGTTCAGCTCCTCCGAAATCGGAATGTGTCGGCTGTACGCAGCGGAGAGACCAGTGAAAACTGAAAACCGGACACATACATACCTGACCCATTATGGCCTTTTTGGCCTAGGAAAGCAAAAGAAGAAGGAGAAGAACTTCTTCTTCGATCACTCAGACAGCTTCCTGTCAATTATGAGCGCAGATGCATCATGCTGCCGTTATGCGCCTAACTAAGAAATAGTTATGCCCAGCATGTCCGACTTCGGCTGGAGGAAATTTCTATTGAAAGTGTTTCGTGAAAAAAGGCAGGAGAATGGACCACCGGTAAGGCAGAAAGACAGTAGATGACAGCAAGCAAAGGGAAAAGGCAGAGTCAAAGAGAGTGACAGATTAGAAGAAGATACAAGCACAGGACTTCCAGAAGGTGAGGGAACTATTTATACGAAAGACTCCCCCACCTTCTGGAAGTTCTGTACTTGTAACTTCCTCTAATCTGCCACTCTCGTTGACTCTGCCTTTCCCCTATGCTTTCAATCACCTACTATCTTTCTGACTTATTGGCCCATTCTCCTGCCTTTAAAAAAAAAAATCTGGGGGGAGAGGGGGGGGGGAGAGAAGAACTAACACCCACCAGTCCCAGGGTGAAGTAGTTGAAGAAGTAGTCTGCGGTGCTGGAGTCTGGGCGCTTGTGGGCGCTGGCGCTGTGGATCTTCATCTTGTCCTCGGCCTTGTAGAACACCTTGCTGGGCGCGCCCAGGTCCGCCGTCACCTCCTGATCAGGATCTAACTTTTAAGCATTCGATTCATTCACATAAAAAGCTACCATATTTTACAGACTAAATAAGGCGATACTTTTTTTCTTTCTTTTTTTAAAACTTTCACCCCCAAAAATTTGGGACTTTCCTGGAGTTGCACTGCCTCTGGGCATTGCCTCCAGGATTGTTCCCACCATCTTTATATCTACTAATGTCCCATATGTGTCTGTTTCAGACCGGAGGACGTTAAACGGATTTTCATTCATACTTTTTTTTCCCAGTCAGAGAATAGTAAGAAAAACCTTCAGTAGCATCACGTCAGGAATCAACGCATTTCTAATAGCCCCGAAGTCAGAGTGTGGCTGCTCATGTGGCGGGGTAATCAAAAAACCGGTCACGCACGTGTAAATGTTCTCATCCCTAGCTCTGGTGCATTTGTAGTACTCCATAGTGTTCAAGTGCTTCGACTGTTGGGATGATCCCTGGAGTCTTTTAGCCAGCGTACGACAACAACAACAACGCATTTCTAACTTTTAAGCATTCGAAAAGCTACCATAATTTACAGACTATAAGGCGATACTTTTTTTTCCCCCAGTCAGAGAGACCCCTACGCCTTATAATATGACTAACAGTGTGTGTGTGTGTGTGTGTGTGTGTGTGTGTGTGTGTGTGTGTGTGTGCGTGTGCATGTGCGTGTGTGTGTGTGTGTGTCGGAAACACAAAACGGGCCTTATAACTCCGCCGGTTTTTGACCGAATCGCTTCAAATTTGCTGTGAGCCCTAACGGGGCGATGGCAACGGCAACCGGGGCGGCCGTGTCATTTGCGCGGTTTCGCAAATGCGCCAAACGCGTATCCGCCGGACTCTCGGCGCCCATATTTCCGGCATTTCTGGACCGATTGCCCTCAAACTTGGCAGGTACATGACCGGGGACGGTGACTATCGGTGTGCCAAACCGGAAGCGAATCCGTTCACAAACGTGCATGCTATACGCCGCTTCACCTTTTCACGAATAACTCCGCCGTTTCTTAACCGAATCGCCTCAAATTTGCTGTCAGACTTGCTACGGTGCATTGCCAGTACTAGGCGTTGCGCTAGTATTATAACAAAATTTGAATTCTGTGTACAATAATATACTCTAATAATATATTCTAACTAAATACTTACCAACACTCAAAACAATCTAAGCATCCCACCCGCCTCCCTCCTGATGCAGGGAAAAACGTAAAGCGACTTTGACAGGTCAAATGGATCGTGTAACCGGAAGCAAGGGGAGAGCATGCATGCTTCCGGGAAGGGAGAGTTGTGGTCCTTTGCTACTTTCGTTTTTCTATGTGCTAGGGCATAGGTTTCCAAATTATGATAAGGTGCGCCTTATAGTCCGAAAAATATGGTCAGTTGACGAGGTTCCTGTCAGATGCGTTTGAGCGCAGTAGCTGAACCTTGAAACATGACGGGAATCTGTGGCAATATACGGGGGTGTACTTCTTGCAGATCGATGAAAATCTTGGACAAGTAGTGACTAGGGTTTGTACAGATTTTTCCCTTCCGAATTTACAAACTTTTTAAAGATTTCTTAACCCTTTCGCCGCCGGCCATTTTTTAGCCAAAATTTTCGATTAAACTTACATGGATCAGAGAAAAGATTTTGTCAGCAATATTGGGGATTCCTCTGTGACATGTTTAAGGTAAGGCCTATCCTTACCTCTTAAAATCAAGAACACAAGATCGTTGGAGAACATACCCAGATTCCAAGGCTTTTTATGACATGGGTATAAATCATTATGGTGCAAAAATGCGACATTGGCGGTGAAAGGGTTAAAGACCTTTCCCCCAAAAAGTAAGGACTGCATTCATGGCAATGCATGCACACATAAACACACACACACGCCACCTGCACCTGGAGATCGCATAGCAGCCAGAGGCGCGCCACCCAGTGTTTTGGGGGGGCATGCGACTTTTGTGTGTGCATGCATGCATGTGTGTAGAAAGACAGTGAAAGAAGATAAGAAGGTAATAGAAGTAGATAAAAAGAAAAAAAACGTAGAAAGCGGAGAGACAGAGGGCAAGAGATGTGACTGACCTGACAAGACTGACCAAAGGACACCTCCCTCTCCATCACCTTCTTTCTGTTCTCCTCCTCCTTCCCCACATCCCTGTCTGTCAACAAACGGCATTCAGACAGACGCACGCACACACATGCACAAGCACACACACACACATGTGCGCATGCACACACACACACACACACACACACACACACACACACACACACACACACACACACACACACACATATTAAATCTTGATTTCATAAAATAAATTTAAAAAAATAAAATTCTTGATTTCATACGTTGTTGTTGGTGGTGTTGTCATACCCTGGCTAAAAGACTCCAGGGAACATCCGAACCACTTGAACACTACAGTACAAACGCATCAGCTAGGGATGAGAACATTACGTGTGCGACCGATTTTGATTACTCCGACTTCGGGGGAATTTCATGATATGATATATTAGTAGGAACCATCTTATCTTACAAGCATAACAGCCAAAAAGCGGTAGAAAAAAGAAAGAAAAAAGAATAGCAACAACAAAATTAATGCTTTCAGAACTATTAAAATATATAACGGTATAAACTTGTGAAATTGATACAAATAAAAGCTGCGTATGCATACTTGTGACGTAACACATGAACTTAGGGAAGAGATTACTGTATGAAATAAGCGTATTGTTATATACGTAGATATCCGCAAAAGAAGCACAAACACCTAAACAAAAACAAAAACACATAGACACACAAATGTAAGACCATATCTTCACACCAAGAAATCTGACTTTGCTTCTCTAAATGCTATTTGTTTAGTTATTTTGTTTACTAAGTCTATTTACAAAGTACTAAAATTGTAAAAGACGCATTTCTTTAACTCATTCAAGTCATTCCGGCCATATAGGTCCGGAATTTATAGATAGCTGTCAATTTGATGCATTTGGTTCAAGGGAAGTAAATCTGTGTGCACACCATAACTTGATCACTTCTAAACTCGCTTCGCTCCCTTAGACCACAATTTTGCCTCTGACTTTGCTTTTGTAGTGGTTTGTTGTGGGGAAACCTATCGGTGTAGAGAGTTTTTCTATATAAAGTCTATATATAAAAAAGTCTGATCCACCACTTCCCTATGTCTAAACCTGAAGTAAAAACCCGTGATCTTCTTTCATTTCTCCTTTTGTTTATGTACGTTTTGTTTGTGTGTATGGCTGGAGTGATTTGTGAGTTTTTGGAATAATTCAAAACCGTTGCGATGCGAATGAGTTAACCCCTTCAGTGCCGCCCATTAGTTGCGCATGTGCCGCTGTTTTGCCGCACAAATTTTGAACGCGACAAAATCGCTACTTAGCGGCGACGTATATATACGTCGGTGGCAACTACTGAAGCACTATAGAGGACGCATATATATGCTATCAGCACTGAAGAGGTTAATAACAACCACATGAAAACCCACTACAGTGGAACCTTCCTTATAAGACTCCCTCCCATATAAGACCTACTTCTCTGAGACATTGCCCTTCTTTGTAAGTATTAAAATTACCTCCCTTATAAGACCCCTCCCTTATAAGACCTCATATTGGATGATTTTTGAAGGTCTTATATGGGAGGTTCCACACTAGTAGTAAGTTTAAAAAATTATTCCATTCTACTAAATGCTGATTGCGTAGGCATCTACCTTCGGTGAGTATCACGACCCTGATGCCCCGTGTGACATTACTGTCGCTACGCAAGACCTCCAGGCTCTCCAGGAAACAGTTCCCATGGAAACACGTCACCGGAAGGGGCGGGGCTCTGAAAAGGATCAGACAATCCAGAAATCTGTAAATTTTTATAGCAATAGAGCACCAGTTTTTCTGTTTAGGTTTTTTTTTCTCAAGGGTATACATATACTTTAGCAGGTGATTCTACAAAATCTTGGAAAATTTGAAAAGCAAGGGTCCAGGGGCCGCCTAGTCCCCTAGTCCCCGGCGGGGTACAGGGGCAGCGTCTCTGTTAAGGAGTCAGGGGGACAATGTCCCTATGAAGCAGAAGGAAAATGCTATTTTAAAAGGGTTTGACATGCTCTGCGTGAAGCAAAGTACAAAGAGCTACGGCATGACATGGGAAGTGACCAGTGGGGGAAGGGACGAAATAAGGGAAGGTGAGAAAGGGGTGTGATATGCTCTGCATGAAGCAAAGTACAAAGAGCTACGGCATGACACGGGAAGTGACCAGTGGGGGAAGAGACGAAATAAGGGAAGGTGAGAAAGGGGTGTGACATGCTCTGCGTGAAGCAAAGTACAAAGAGCTACGGCATGACACGGGAAGTGACCAGTGGGGGAAGGGACGAAATAAGGGAAGGTGAGAAAGGGATTTGACAGGCTCTCCTTGAAACACAGTACAAAGAGCTACGGCATGACACGGGAAGTGACCAGTGGGGGAAGGGACGAAATAAGGGAAGGTGAGAAAGGGGTGTGATATGCTCTGCATGAAGCAAAGTACAAAGATCTAAGGCATGACACGGGAAGTGACCAGTGGGGGAAGGGACGAAATAAGGGAAGGTGAGAAAGGGGTGTGATATGCTCTGCATGAAGCAAAGTACAAAGATCTATGGCATGACACAGTGACCAGTGGGGGAAGGGACGAAATAAGGGAAGGTGAGAAAGGGGTGTGATGAAGCAAAGTACAAAGATAAGGCATGACACGGGAAGTGACCAGTGGGGGAAGGGACGAAATAAGGGAAGGTGAGAAAGGGGTGTGATATGCTCTGTGTGAAGCAAAGTACAAAGATCTATGGCATGACACGGGAAGTGACCAGTGGGGGAAGGGACGAAATAAGGGAAGGTGAGAAAGGGGTGTGATATGCTCTGCATGAAGCAAAGTACAAAGATCTATGGCATGACACGGGAAGTGACCAGTGGGGGAAGGGACGAAATAAGGGAAGGTGAGAAAGATATGGGTGAAGCAAAGTACAAAGATCTATGGCATGACACGGGAAGTGACCAGTGGGGGAAGGGACGAAATAAGGGAAGGTGAGAAAGGGGTGTGATATGCTCTGTGTGAAGCAAAGTACAAAGATCTATGGCATGACACGGGAAGTGACCAGTGGGGGAAGGGACGAAATAAGGGAAGGTGAGAAAGGGGTGTGATATGCTCTGAAGCAAAGTGAATGACACGGGAAGTGACCAGTACGAAATAAGGGAAGGTGAGAAAGGGGTGTGATATGCTCTGCATGAAGCAAAGTACAAAGATCTATGGCATGACACGGGAAGTGACCAGTGGGGGAAGGGACGAAATAAAAGGTGA
>JAGGCT020001394.1:0-25000 GCA_017654935.2 Phymorhynchus buccinoides
ATAACTAGGAGTTGGGAAAACTGTCAAAATGAGCACCACAGACATGAACTCGCTCAACAGCAATGCTCACATACTAACCAAATACATGTACAACGAGTGTGAGGTGATTCCTTACAACGCTACCATTCTGTGGGACAACCCCAACAACCTGATCAGTCTGGAAACAAGGACCATTGTGGAAAAAGTCGTCTCCACCATCATCGTTCCCACCATTTTCTTCTTCGGCGCTCCAGCGAACGTCCTCAACATGATCGTGTTCTTCAAGCAAGGTCTTGGGGAACGAATCAACATGCTTCTGTTCACTTTAGCCGCTATGGATTTCCTGTACCTGATTTTCATCTTCATGCAATACGCTGACGGGTTCTACAGGCGTTTTACTGACGATCTGTACGGACCTGTCTACGTTTACATGTTGAACAATAACGTTATAGGTTTCAATGGCATCGAATACTCAATGCGATTCATCTCAGCTGTCATTGCTACGGAGCGATGCGTGTGTGTCTTGTTTCCTTTCCAAGCCCAAACATGCGTTTCAACCAAAGTTCTAGCAGCGGTTGTCATTACCGCTTCAATTATTATAGGACTGATGCGTTACGCCTGCACAGCTGTTTACTTCGTAACTTGCGTCTATGAAGAGCGTACAGGCCGAGTCTCTCTGCAGACAATTGCCAACGACTATTACTTCGAGAACAAGGAACTGCTGGATAATCTGAACGGGATATTCTATGGGTTTGTTCTTGTCATCGGCTGTCCCTTGGTCGTTTTCATCACCACAATCATCACCACCATCAGACTGCGCCAGATCATCGAATGGCGTCATCAGTCCTCATCCTCGTCCGCTAATAATATGTCCGACAAAGAAATCAACCTCACCAAAATGTTGATCTGGCTTTCTGTGGAATACTTTTCTCTGAGCGTGCCGGACATTTTCCTGCGATTATTTCCCATGTTTGGCACTCCGTTGAGTTTTAGCGGCGATTACTCCAACCTGTTCTTCGCTTTGATCAGTTTTAGTTTAGGAACTGCTTGCGCCGGTTCCAGTGTGAACTTTTTGGTGTACTACTTCAGCGGATCGAGGTACAGAAAAACCCTGCACCAGTTGCTGGGCTGCAAGACCTCATCACAGAGTCAACCAGGACATAGTCATTCTTCGCAGAAGTCTGCACAGAAAACTATTGATTAGTGACATGGGCCCCCACCCCCTCCCTCCCAAAGCTGCACCAGTTGCTGGGCTGCAAGACCTCATCACAGTCAACCAGGACATAGTCATTCTTCGCAGAAGTCTGCACAGAAAACTATTGATCAGTGACACAGGCCCCCACCCCCTCCCTCCCAAAGCTGCATCAGTTGCTGGGCTGCAAGACCTCATCACAGAGTCAACCAGGGCATAGTCATTCTTCGCAGAAGTCTGCACAGAAAACTATTGATCAGTGACACGGGTCCCCACCCCCTCCCTCCCAATTAGATTGAATACTGTACTAATGAAGAGAAACCACAAACAGTTGAGTCTTCTCATAAAAGAAAAACATTAAAGGGACACCCTGACCGGGATGACTTTTTTAAAAAAGGAAACACGTCAAGATCACCAGAAAGACAGCCTTTTCAAGGATCAGAACACTGGCTTTGCTCTGGTTTCCTAGAAATCAAACCGTCAAATCGGCGATTCCTCCGTGGCGGAGTTGCTAGAGAGAGACGCCATTTTGAACGGGGTGGGTGGAGGACACTCAGAGTAGTTGAAGCTTTTTCTTCTTTGTGGTGCAGTAAAAAAAAAAATTGGAGCTGTTTCCTTTGTTGTGAGCGAAACTCCTTTTGGTAAACTGTAAATAAAAGGGCTTGTATTGTGGAAATGTCGTGATTTGGTCTAAGCGACTCAGGCGGCCATTAGAAAAGAGAAGGCATGTAAGAGAAGTTCACTGAAAGAATCTGACTTTCAACGCCTCCGCCAAGGAGGAATCACCGATTTGACGGTTTGATTTCTAGGAAATCAGAGCAAAATGAGTGTTACGATCTCTGTAAAGGGTGTTTTCCTGTTGATCTCGACATGTTTCTTGCAAAAACTCATCCGTCAGGGTGCCCCTTTAAGAAGAAAAACAGATGAAGAATTTAGAAGTGTTTCTCCTCCTCCTCCTCCTCCCCCTCCTCTTCCTCCCCCACCCCCTGTTCTTTTTTCTTCTTCTGTGTGCCCTCAGTCAACCGATGTGTTTATTTTGGGGGGCCTGTATTTCTTTCAAAAAAAAACCTCCCAGATATTCTTGACAAATAGCAAACAAGAAAGGCAAAGCCTTCAAGACTCACTCGCTTTGCATTGCAAAAGAAGAAGAAGAACAAACAAACGAGAGATAGAAAGAAGTGCCCATAAAGGGAAACGAGCCCGCAACGTCTTTCTTTCTGCGCTATTCTGGCTCTTCCTGTGAAGGCCACTTGAAACATTATACGCTAAAGCAACGACTTCCCTACTTACGTTTGCATGTACTTTCTGATTCTCGCTTCAAAAGTTAATAACTGATTTACTATCATATCGCTCTCGGGCTACTTTTTAAAAATGGAGTCACTGCCAAAACGTAATGATGGTATTTACATCACCTTGCAAAGTTTGATTGTACTATTGTTTGTAGTTTCCGAGAAAATTACAATGCTACAAGTTTTTTGTTTTTTTAGAATGGTATATGTGTAGTTAAGGTTTAAGTGCATGTGTTGTTAAAGTTTTAAGACCACAACAGACTACACACGTACATACACACAGACGCACAACTGAACAATGATGAGAACGAGTGAGCCAAAACCACACACAAAAGTAGCCCACTTCGCCGAGCCACGTACTTTAAAGATCCAGAACCATGCATAGACGGCCGTTTATTTTGCAATGCATCACCACCCCCACCCCCACCCCATTCGTGAGTCAAGATAATGTGTGTATTCAAAGGTCTTTTATTTTCATAACAGTACCTTTAATAGACAAACTTACCCTGACTCACAACCTCTGCACTATCAAAGTCGTTTCTTTTTTCTTTTTTTCCCCACCTGCTTTGCTGAATGCATATTTTTTCGTTAAAGGGAAGCTAACCAGAGACTGTAATCCAAGGATCTATGGTCGCAATAAACGTTGTTATTTTTCGCTCTTTTCCACATGAGAGCAAAGTGATACGCTAGTAATGACATGACTTGCAAGCCACTGTGTTGCCATGGGGAAAGAGTAAGAAATGGCAACGTGTGTTGCGACCATATTAAGGCCTCGTACACAGTTCATGCGGAAATCCCATGCGCAATCCTTACATAAGTAAAAGAAAGAAGGGTAAACATTTACGGATTAGTGGAAATACGGACACGTGCGCAAATCTGTTCCCTTCTTTCTTTTACTTATTTACGGATTGCGCACGAGTTTCCGCACGGAATCTCCGCATGTATGTGTAAGGCCCTTGAGATTTTGATGATGTGAAAAACCTCCCCCAACGAGGCCATGTTTTATCCGTCTGTTTGTATGTCTGTCTGCCTGCCTGCCTGCTCGCGTGTCTGTGCGACTGGTAACAGTTTTGAATCGAAATAATTTGGTCAATAAATCACCAAACACCTTAGAGAGCACAAATTTTCGATTTTAATTTCTTTTTCAACAACATCTTTAAAAATGGCAGCAATTATCACACTTATGCACCCACGTTCACACACACACACGAAATAATAGTATGGTGGATGTTAACTAAGTCTGGTGTATATACACATATCAATGTGGCGGTACCATAGCCGATGAGGTTTAACCGAGGTGTGGTTACCGCTACACCTATCTATATTGTTAAAAACTCGGGACTTTGCTGGTGTTGCACTGCCTCCGGGCATTGCAGCCAGTATTGTTCCCACCATCTTTGTATTTACAAATGTCCCATATGTGTCTATGACCGAGAGGACGTAAAACATCATTTTCATCATCATCTGGTGTATATTTAGGTTTTACCTAAAGAATAGGCTCTTCACTCAAATGCCTTTGATCACTGGTCGACATGTCATTAGCCCGCAGTTGTGGGCCAATAGTAAATGAGAGCTGTACAATACACGATTGTCTACAGTCTTGGAAATCGTGGTACAGTTAAGTCTCTTGTGGAAGACTATGACTCTCAAATGAGGGGACCTTTGCACCGACTGTAGTGCTGCAGCCAAAGAGATTGGTTGGCCTTTTGGGACCTTACCCAACGCCAGCTGTCCTCAGATCCCTTTTAGCCGAGAGAGTGGGGGATATAGGCATCTCCACTGGTTTAAACGTGTTATTGTTTTGACATTATAAACATACAAAGTATACAAAGTTGTAAACGGTCCGAAAGAGGATCGAAAAATGTCTCCAGACGAGGAACACGAACTCTCACAATTGGAGCAGGTTCCTAGCAGTAAAGACAGACATTTCTGCACAGAAGCCATGCGTAAATGTGGAACAACGCTGTTTTGTGTGTAAGGAATCCCTGATCTTTCCTAAATGGAGGACCTTGCAATGAAGTTGAATCTTCAGAAATCTTGTGGCCTATGTCCGCTTTGCAATAAAGATAAAACTTGAAGAATCCCTGAACTCTGCTAAAAGGAAAACCTTGTCATGAATCTTTAGGAATCTCCGATTTCTGCTACCGGGTATATAAAAAAGAGAACTTTAGAAAAAAAGCAAACGTTTCAGGAATCCTTGATACCCGCTAGAAGGAGGACCTTAGATTGCAATAAACTATATACCGATCTCCAAGACAGCCAAAGAAGCCTGCAAAGCGTGGGATATAAAACAATATCTTGACATATCATTTGCGTATATTAACCCATAGGCTTAGTGCAAACGCGCGTGAGAAAAAGGTGTAAGAATACACCGTTGCTATTAGAAACTTGACGTCACAGTTATATATCTTGACATGTCATTACCGTCTTGTCAACGCGAGCTGTTCCTACCAAACCCAGAATTTGACAAGCTGTGCAGTGCTACCCCTAGGATTCATTCAGCGCTGACGACAACATTTAATGCTGGTACACAACGAAGATTCATGGTTCGACTCAATCAGTGCCAGCTGTCACAGATCTACACAAACCATTCTGTGCGTGCCACTTGAAACGTCTAGCGGTGGATCTAGGCCTAGGCTACTCAACTCCAGACCGCGTTGATATTAGCAGACGATTCGAGCTATGCAAGTTTGGCACAGGGAGAGTCCATGTTGATAATATAGACGCAGTACTGTCACAAAACAGCTCAAATTCATCTTCAGTCCGGAAATAAAAATGAGCCGACTGAACCTGTGCGAATAGCTACCGCATCTTCGTTAAAATATATTTTAAAAAAGAAGCGTGTTTTCGGGGCCTGTGATCGTTCATGTCAACGCTGACTCCCCTCTTTTTCATGGTGTGTTGAAACTGACTCGCTCTCGTTAAGTGTGTACGTTTTATTGTTGGTGTTTACAAGTTAAAATAACAGCGATTGTTGTTTGTGTTTCAGTTCGTTGCTTCTGTTTGTGTTTATCTTTAAACGTTACGCTTTGCTACCACATCTTATGAAGTACATTTGTGTTAAAATTTTCTATTTTGTTGAACTATATATTTGCGCAAGAATGCGTGTCACAGTGGTGTGTGCTGCGACCACTGTTGTGAAAAATGGATGCGTTTTCATTTCGCTGCAGATCTGAGCCTGTTTCTTTTTCTTGCTTTTCTGTTGATACATATTGGTATATATCCGTTATTATGATTTTGGAGTGAGATATTGCTTTTATCCTATCTCTCGAGTCCTCTGACCTCGTGTGATAAACAGCAAGACTCGAGAGATAGGATAAAAGCAATATCTCACTCCAAAATCATAATAACTGATAATAACACTACATCTTTTTTTAAGGTCCCGCTACACTGCATACAATTCGATTCACTACTATCCGATTTTGACATTTGTGAGGCATGATTGACGTGAAATTCTACTGTCTAAGCAAATCTGACGAAATCCTTCTAGTTATGTTCACTATATTTGTAGTCTCCTGTACACGAATCTGATTGGGATCAAATCGTATGCAGCGTGGCTGGCCCTTTCTGCTCCCTGATTTGTATCATGACATTTGATTTGATTCGTGTATCACGGTCTACATGAGTATAGTGAAACGAAAATAGTAAAGTTGTTTTAACACGGAAGTATATCTCAGGTGAATCATGACTCACAAAAATCGTCACAATCGTATCGAATTGGGATCAAATCGTATGCAGCGTGGCTGGCCCTTTCTGCTCCCTGATCTCTGCTTTAAGGAGGACCTTCCACCGAAGCTATAGGAATCCATGATTTCCACTAAAAAGAATACCCTTGCAATGGTTATTTTAGGCATCTCTGATCTCTGCTTTAAGGAGGACCTTCCACCGAAGCTTTAGGAATCCATGATTTCCACTAAAAAGAATACCCTTGCAATGGTTATTTTAGGCATCCCTGATCTCTGCTTTAAGGAGGACCTTCCACCGAAGCTTTAGGAATCCATGATTTCCACTAAAAAGAATACCCTTGCAATGGTTATTTTAGGCATCTCTGATCTCTGCTGAAAAGGAGGATCTTCCACCGAAGCTTTAGGAATCCATGATTTCCACTAAAAAGAATACCCTTGCAATGGTTATTTTAGGCATCTCTGATCTCTGCTGAAAAGGAGGATCTTCCACCGAAGCTTTAGGAATCCATGATTTCCACTAAAAAGAATACCCTTGCAATGGATATTTTAGGCATCTCTGATCTCTGCTTTAAGGAGGACCTTCCACCGAAGCTTTAGGAATCCCTGATTTCCGCTAAAAAGAATACCCTTGCAATGGATATTTTAGGCATCTCTGATCTCTGCTGAATAGGAGGACCGTGCAGTGAAGCTGAGGTTTCAGGCGAGAGATGTGTGACCAGTGACAGGAACAGAAGGCCAGGATATCAGGGCTGGACTGTCCACTTGTGTGTGCTGGTCAGTGGTGCTCCGAACTGGGACACACCAGATGTATTAATAGCAGAGGAGACAGCTGCTATTCTGGTTAGGTGGACTAGAAACTGTTTATAGCAGAGATGCTTTGCTCAGGGCCCTATGTCCCTAATCTCTCGTTCTTTAGGACTTAAGGACCTTTCCTTACCTCTCCTTAAAATAAGCTTACTCTTTGATCCAGGTGGAGCATTGTGTTGTTTGTTGTTTTCGTTCCCCAACTTAGACACTCTGGGGGCACACCAAGTGCCGTGAACGTTTCTCATGGCCTTGGGTGGGAAGATTACGTGTATGGCTGCTTTTAAAGGGCCCCGCCACATGGGCGGCCATACTCCGACTTCAGGGGATTTTGCTCCATTCATGGAGCCACCCACACATTCACTCCACCCGTGGAGTGACAACAACCAACAATTCTTTACGGCGTGTAGGGAGAACTGCCACTGGTAAAGACAGCTTCCATTGGGCTGCTTTTAAAGGGCCCCGCCACATGGGCGGCCACTCCGACTTCAGGGGACTTTGCTCCATTCATGGAGCCACCCACGCATTCACTCCACCCGTGGAGTGACAACAACCAACAATTCTTTACGGCGTGTAGGGAGAACTGCCACTAGTAAAGACAGCTTCCATTGGACACAGCCGTATCATTTTTAATATTAGCCATGGACCAATTTCGTTTGCATCACATGTACAGACACAGTGAATAGCCAAGGACCCTTGACCGTCAGGCTGCCCTCATCTCCTTCTCCACAGTCCTCCTCCAGGTGCCCAGCGGTCGGCTTCACTTCCGCTTTCCGGGTGGAGCCCATCTCAGTGCTATGTGCGGATGTCTGGTCCTGCTCGCCCAGACTTAAGTATAGCTGGCATTTAAAGACCCACCAGATCACGTGTCTCTCCTTTCAACTAACTGTACAACAGATAGTAATGTCCCATATGTGTCCTTGTGACCGGGAGAACGTTAAACATAAACTTTCGTTCGATGTGTCAAAATCACGTGTTTCACGTGTTTTCCCTCTTGTAGCTGGTAAGAAATCTTGTTTTGACCAGGTTTGACTCCCACGCAAATGCCCCCAAATTGAAAACGAAACATCATTTTAAAGAGCAGCCTCAATTTGAAGTCGGGGGCATTTGTATGTGGGTCACAGCTACCCAGAAAAAAACCAAGGGACTTAAAATCGTGGTGGGCCAGTATATCTTTAAGCATACCCTCTCCCTCAATTTACTATTACTAGCGCAACTCCGAGTACCAGTAGCGCCTAGTAACGGTAACGCCTAGTAACGGTAATGCCAAGTACTGGTAACGCTGAGTACAGCAAATTTGAAGCGATTTGGTAAAGAAACGGTGGAGCTATAAAGCCCCGTTTCGCGTTGGCGCTGCTCTGAGAGTGATGCGCTCTCCCTAGTAACGGTAACGCCAAGTAACGGTAACGCCAAGTACTGGTAACGCTGAGTACAGCAAATTTGAAGCGATTTCGTTAAGAAACGGCAGAGTTATAAAGCACCGTTTCCCGTTGGCGCTGCTCTGAGAGTGACGCGCTCTCCCGATTTTCTTCAAATTTGCTGCCTGCCAGACTTTGCCCCGGTGACAGCAAGCCTGACAGCAAATTTGACGCGATTCGGTTGAAAACCGGCGGAGTTATAAGGCCCGTTTTGCATCATGCTGCTGTTATGCGCCTAAGTAATGGATTCGCTTCCGGTTTTGCAAATGGATAGTCACCGTCCCCGGTCATACATCTGCCAAATTTAAAGGCAATCGGTCCAGAAATACCAGAGATACGGACGCCGAAAGGCCGTCGGATGCGCGTTTCACGCATTTGCAAAACCGCGCAAATGACACGGCGCCTCGGTTGCCGTTGCCATCGCCCCGTTAGGGCTCACAGCAAATTTGAAGCGAATCGGTCGAAAAACGGCGGAGTTATAAGGCCCGTTTTGTGTTTCAGACAGACACACACACACACACACGGACGGACAGTTGACTTTTTACTCTATGATGATGATTCAATGTCTCATATATCATGTGCCTGTTGCAGGCCAGAGGACGTTAAACAAAGTCATCATCATCACTTTACTATTGGCCCCTGTTAAAATTAGGGTCAACCAATCATTAAAAAACCCATTCAGTAAAGAACCAGAGCCATTATACTACTAGAGTATAATTTATACTTTATAATTGACAATGTTTTAAGTGTTGAGACACACACACATAGGCCTACACACACGCAAGCGCGCGCACACGCACGCACACACACGCAAGAGCGCGCACACACACATACAGAGAGAGAGGGAGAGAGAGAGACAGAGAGAGAGAGAGAGAGAGAGAGAGAGAGAGAGAGAGAGAGAGAGAGAGAGAGAGAGAGAGAGAGAGAGAGAGACAGAGAGAGAGACAGAGACAGAGACAGAGAGAACAAGAGAGAGACAGAGACAGAAACAGAGAGAGAGAGAGACAGAGACAGTTCTAATTTATTAATCTTGTGACGAATTATTTGTTCACATGATTCGAATTCAGCCGGAGGTTCTATGAACTCGACAGCGTCCTTTGTTAAGGCTAGATTCAAAGGAAAAATGCCACCCACTGATCATCAGCATTGGAGGAGAGTACATGTACTACCGAACTGTAATAATCTTGTCAAGTCAACACTCACCCCACCCCCTCCTCTCTGTATCTGTCTCTTTCCCTGTCCCTCTGTCTCTGTCTGTGTGTGTGTGTGTGCGCGCGCGCGTGTGTCCTTGTTTGTGTGTCGGGATGTGTTTGCGCGTGTAGTTGCGTTTATGTATGTGTGTGTGTATCTATGTGTGTGTATGCGTGCGTGCGTGTATGTATGTGTGTGTGTGTATGTGTCTGTCTGTCTGTTCTGTCTCTGTCTCTGTCTCTCTCTCTCTCTCTCTCTCTCTCTCTCTCTCTCTCTCTCTCTCTCTCTCTCTCTCTCTCTCTCTCTCTCTCTCTCTCTCTCTCTCTCTCTCTCTCTCTCTCTCTCTCTCTCTCTCAAGTAAGCTAACGTGGGTCTTCTATTTACATGCATGCCCCTGAGTGCGTGTGCACGTGAGCTTGCTTATACATGTGTATTTGTATATTTAATTTGGATTTGTACATAAAAGACAGTTATAGACAGGGAGAGAGATAGAGAAAGAAAGAAAAAAACAAGAAAGAAGAAGAACAGAGAGAGAGAGAGAGAGAGAGAGAGAGAGAGAGAGAGAGAGAGAGAGAGAGAGAAGAGAGAGAGAGAGAGAGAAATAGGGAGACAGAGATATAGAGAGATAAAATCAGATAAAGAGAGATATATATAATAGATATATCATAGAGTTGACCGTCAATTGGACGCTAATCTCATCATCTCCTATATCATAGATATAATAGATATATAATAATAGATGCTTGTGTTTGTGTACGTTGCTTTCTCTCTCCCTCCGTTTCCTCTGCCCCCCCCCCCTCTCTCTCCCCCCTCCCCCATGACATGGGCAGATGGCCTGATCATTAAATAGTTGTTCATTTGTTCTCTCTCTCTCTCTCTCTCTCTCTCTCTCTCTCTCTCTCTCTCTCTCTCTCTCTCTCTCTCTCTCTCTCTCTCTCTCTCTGCGAGCGCGCTTGCTTGCTTGCTTGCGTAATTTGTTTGTGTGGATGAGCGCGCGCGCGGAGCGTGCTATACAAGGCTATTGATATGAAAAGTGAAAAGCAATACAAGTAGGCCAGCGTAGCATGGCCGTGCATATGAAAGCTGTCATTTTCCAGGTGGGGCCTCCTTTTTTCACGGACAGCCCTGCTGTATTGATGAAAAAGCCCGATCGATCTCAAAGCATTAGTGGCTCCAGGGTAAGTTTCCGTGGCTGTAGCGCTGTGCACAAGTCTAGTATAGGTGAAGACGGGGTAAAAAGCCCATGGGCGGGTAAGAAGCCCATGCCAATTATCTCATGAAATAAAGCAAATTTCAGTCACATTTTGCCCATGAGACGAGTGTTAAACATTAACACTCGTCTCATGGGCAAAATGTGACTGAAATTTTGTTTATTTCATGAGATAATTGGCATGGGCTTCTTACCCGCCCATGGGCTTTTTACCCCGTCTTACCTATGGATTATTAGTGATGACGCTGCGTTGCGTTGGTGACACAATTACGCGCATGAACTCAAAATGGCGGCGGTCGGAGAAATAGCAAAACCGTGACGTCACGAATCAGATTTCAATGAGCATTTTCGTTGGTGACAGGTGTAAAGTCAAAATGGTTGCAGTGATGTAGCGTTTAAAAAAAAAAATCTTGAATAGCCGCGGTTTCCAGGTGACAACAACGCATGTGAACTCAAAGTGGCTGTGGTGATGTCAGGAACTCAATCTCATTTCAAACAGCATTAACGTTGGTGAAACGCGCCAAATCAAAATGGCAGTGATGACGTCACGAACTTAATCTCGATGATAAAGTGCTCTTCACTTAGTACTTCTGAGCCACGACATTGAGTTGAGTGCAAACTTTTGTCCAAGAAGAGATAATACTCAAATGCAATCATCCTTATCTTTGCTTAGTTATTAACCTTTTCACCGCCAGCCATATTTCAGCCAAAATTTCCCATCAAATTTACCTGGGTAGAGAACAAAATCCCTCTGCAGTACCAGGGATTCTTCTGTGACATATATAAAATAAGTTCTATCCTTACTTCCCAAAACTAAAACAATAAGGTCTTCTGACAACAGACCCCAATTTGATGCCTTTTAGTGACATAGGTGTTAAATCACTGTGGTGCTAAAATGCGACTTTGGCAGTGAAAGTTCGAAATAATTATCATCATTTCTCTCATGAGTCATCTAGCGTGACTGCCCTTGCTGGCCAAACCAAGATGGGCCATGCTGCAGAAATATCGAGCCACCACATCACTCACCAATTTCTACGAGGTTCACAAAGGCCAACTCCACGCCAGGTGTGGAAATTTACAGCCTTTAGCTGCAAGAAAAATAGGACAGCAAGGCGAGCAATGCTGCAGGATTCCCTGCCACACCCAACAGCACAGCATCTCCTTCCATCCCCTGCACCGCCATCAAAGCGGAACGCCCTACGCCCTGACATAACCCAGGTCCCATATGCCAAGAGCTTTCTTCAGGAGTCTGCTGGCAGAACTCTAAGGCCGTGTACACACATAAGCGGATATTCCATGCGGAAACCCGTGCGCAATCCATAAATAAGTAAAACAAAGAAGGGAAAAGATTTGCGCACGTGTCCGCATTTCCCCTATATGCGTAAGCTTTTATCCTTCTTTCTTGGACCACTTATTTGGGGTTTTTCGGACGGAACTTACGCGTCTAATGTGAACCCGCCCTAAACCTACAAATCAGACCAAGGAGCAGGCAGTGGGTGGTTGGGCTGGCATTATCCTGGGTACCGCTGAAAGGGGATCCTTGTCTGGTCGGTTGTCGTCTTGTCTGCCCATCTCTTAGTCTTTCTCTCTTTCTAGTATTATTGTTCGCAGACAACATCTTCCTAGGAATATTACTACACCCGCAACACACTAGCAACAAGATACAAACACAAAAAAAGGTTTGCCCAGTATTCTCCCCGAGCGCTTCGTATCGCCACGCCTAAGCAACTGCCTTGCCCTGCATACAGCACCCAAGAAACCTTCACCCTCCATCCCCCTTCTTCTTCTTCTTCTTCCTTTCTCTCTTCTCCCCCGTGCCTTTCTCTTTATGGAAAGGAGCTTTTATGGAGTGGGAGGGTTTCAGTTGTTGGGAATCAAGTCGTGTCTGTCACTGTGTTTGGTGGTGGTGAAGCGGTGCAAGCTATTTTCTCGACTCTGCGTTTGAAGAGTGCGTGCGTTTGTCTGAACCATCCACTCTGTGCTGACCCTCCGGTTCATATTGACATGCTGAGGGTTTTATGTTTGTCCCCTAAATTAAGAATCAATGTTCTTGATGGCAGCAACGTGCGAGTGTTAAAGGATTTAAAGGCCCCCCCCCCCCCCCTCCCTTTTCATTTTAAGCTACCAACGATGAAACTTGAGTCCATGGAACTCTTGCAGCAAAGGTAATTAATTGTGCTTGTGTGTAGTTTTGATGCCCAGTCAAACTACGTTTTAGGCGAATGTTATCTGTATAATATGTCAAGTTCTGCTCTGTCAGTCTCTACTTTGTTTTTATTACAACGTACATGATATTTTATTTTTTACTTTCTCTGGTTTGAGAGCCTTCGTGTAGGGTTAGACGGGGTAAAAAGCCCATGGGCGGGTTAGAAGCCCATGCCAATTATCTCATGAAATGAAGCAAATTTCAGTCACATTTTGCCCATGAGACGTTAATGTTTAGCGTTCGTCTCATGGGCAAAATCTGACTCCAATTATCTCATGAAATGAAGCAAATTTCAGTCACATTTTGCCCATGAGACGTTAATGTTTAGCGTTCGTCTCATGGGCAAAATCTGACTGAAATTTGCTTCATTTCATGAGATAATTGGCATGGGTTTCTTACCCGCCCATGGGCTTTTTACCCCGTATTTCCCTAATTCTAAGTCTATGTAGGCTTAGTTTATCATCGGCAATAATTATTGGCGTTTTGTGAAATATTATTGTCTTCAATGTCTACTGTAATCCACAATTGGCTACTGTAACCGACTGTGTGAACCCTTCTTGATTGAGATAAAAGATTGGCCATGACTGATTGCTCTAATACCTAACGGACAAATAGTGCAAGAAGATTGATTACGTGCAATGCGTGTTTGACTGTCCCCATTTCTTCTTCTTCTTCTTCTTCTTCTTCTTTTTCTGCGTTCCCAGGCCATATGGCCATAATGGGTAAGGTATGTATGTGTCGGGTTGTGAGTTTTCACAGGTCGCCCCGCTGCGTACCGCCGACACATTCCGATTTCGGAGGAGCTCAAAGGAGAAAAATTATTTGGAAGATTGTTTATTTGAAAAAACAACCCCACAGGAGCCAATAAGTCAGAAAGATAGTAGATGACAGAAAGCAAAGGGAAAAGGCAGAGTCAAAGAGAGTGGCAGATTAGAGGAAGTTACAAGCACATAACTTCCAGAAGGTGGGGAACTATTTTTTACGAGCCCCCCCCCCCCCGGTATCCCCACGGGGAGGTTCCCATAATTGACAGCTAATCTTTTATTGACTATGATCTGATCTACAATTGCCTATGGTTGGCTTACTGTCTATGAGGGACTTTGAAATGAAAGTGGGCGTGCACAGTTATTAATATAGGTCTCTAACTCTTAATAAGTCTTAACCCCTTGGCTGCCAGAGAAAATGAAAGAAAAAATAATTGGGCAAATCATGACATGAAAAAGACAACTGATAGAGCCAATCTAGCAAAACGGTCTGGGGATATTACTCTCTTGATTATGTTAGAGCAAAAGCCAGCATATCAGGGTTATTCCTCTTCATCTGATAACATCATCAGTGATGTCATCAGGTCAGTACGTAATACGTTGGTGGCAGTCAAGGGGTTAACTGTGCTTCTCTTTAGCTTATTTTTATGCTAACTGTGGTGGTTCCAAGCCAATGGCGACTTATCAGTCAGTCAGTCAATCAATCAAATCAATCAAGAATATATCAATCAATCAATCGATCAGTTGCTTTATTGCATCTTTTACAAACAAATGGTCTGTACGGCCTGCTTTCTGTTGTATTATATTGCCCGAACCCCCCCCCCCCCACACACACCTTAATGTAAGTCTGAGCCTATCCATCATCCACGTGTACTATTACCAGCCTTCTGCCCCTACTTCCACATCGGAGGGATATTGTGGATCGTTTGTAGTTTGTTTTTGTCTGGCCCGCCATCTTGTGAACTGCTGTACATAATCACTTAACATTTTGAACGGTGGTATACTAACGGAAACGGGTGTGTCCTCTTAAAGACCCCCCACGTCACGTGTCACATTCCCTCTTTATGCTATGAAGAATTCTTAAGATTCCTTACCAACTATAAGAGGGAAAACACGTAAAAACCGTGATTTTGACACGTGACGTGGTGGGTCTTTAAGGAACTCTTAAGCCCGGTTGTTGTTGTTTTGTTGCAATGCGATACTTGTTGCAAAACGAGGATAGCTTGCACCTATCTGACTTATCTGACTGCAGTAATTGTAATGCGTGGAGATACTATTATGATGTGTATTGATTGTTGATGACGAGATGTATTCCAAATTTTGTTACTTGATTGACTGCTATAAGTTAACTTAATGGTTATTGATCTCTCTCTCTCTCTCTCTCTCTCTCTCTCTCTCTCTCTCTCTCTCTCTCTCTCTCTCTCTCTCTCTCTCTCTCTCTCTCTCTCTCTCTCTCTCTCTCTCTCTCATTGTTTGTCAGTCAGTCAGTCAGTCAGTCTCTCTCTCTCTCTCTCTCTCTCTCTCTCTCTCTCTCTCTCTCTCTCTCTCTCTCTCTCTCTCTCTCTCTCTCTCTCTCTCTCTCTCTCTCTCTGTGTTTTAGTGTGCATATTTCTAAGTTGATGTGATGAATATTAATGATAATTATTTGGTTGGTATAATTTTGTTTCACACGTTTGATTAATGTAGTGTCTCTGTCATGTTGTTGCGCCTAACCTGAATTTCTCTTTTGGAGATATTAAAGTATTCTTGAACTTGAACTTGAACCTAGATAGAAGACGTTAGCAACGGATGTGCAAAGAGAGACTGTCAAACATCATTAGTGATTGTATTAGCCGTCAATAAAATGACGTTCCGTTTCTTAATCGACCAATTTTTGTTATTAATTTGGTGATTTCTACTCACTGTGTCAAAAGAAAGGAAAAACTGTGGAAAGGTCATAACCAGTTTCGTTTGACTGGGTCGAATAGTCTGAGCCCCCCGTGGGGCCGGGATACCTGGGCTCTTTCGTACAAACAGTTCCTCCACCTTCTGGAAGTTCTGTGCTTGTAGCTTCCTCTAATCTGTCATTCTCTTTGACTCTGCCTTTTCCCTTTGTTATTACCGTCATCTACTATCTTTCCGTCTTACTGGTTCTTCCTTTCTCCTGCCTTTTTCTTTTAAAAAAACCCCCACTAGGCGTTCAAGACTGCATTTGGTCCTCTCCAAACATGGAACACTCAATTTTTTAGTAAAGTTTTATTTTTTGTGTATTTGACGGTTTAAGGTTTTGGTTAGGGTTAGGGATAGGGTTATGGTTAGGGTTAGGGCTAGAGTCAGTTTAATTTCAGATTGAATGGTTAAAAGATACACATTCTAAAGTTTCGCTGAAAACCGACATTGTCACGCGAATGGCGTCACTTTCATATTATTTGGAGATGACCAAGTGCAGTATTGAATGTCTTGTAAAAAACAAAACAAACTCTTACAAAGATTTTCTTCAGCCAAAGTCGAACATGCTATGCCTAACTATTTTTTTTAGTTAGGCGCATAGCGACAACATGACGCATCTGCGCTCATATGGCGGGAAACTGTCTGAGCGATTAGCGACGACAATTAACGAAGAAGAATAGTCTTCTTCTTCTTCTTTTTCTTCTTCTTCTTCTTCTTCGATCGCTCAGACAGTTTCCTGTCAATTATGAGAATAGTCCGGAGGCGGCTTCCAAATGATTGCAAACGAACCGATCGAGATTTCTAGCTCTCCTGCTTCTGTGAAACGGGTCTGAGCACTATACTATACTGCACTGTATCAAAGCCCACTTGACCTTTTCCCTGGGCTCCTTGGCATCAGAAAGCAGAGCCAGGCAAGTGACCATCATCCCTTATATTGTCAAGAAGACAGAGCAGAAAAAGAAACTAGGCAGTCGATAGCACAGTCATGCTGGGGGGCCGTTTCACAAGGGCTAACGTTACGTTGCGCTCGCTCAAATCGAAAAAAACCGGTCTAAGAAACACCCTTCGTTTGCCGATAGTTCGCGCGTGACGTTTTGTTCTTGCCAAACACCGAGCAAGCGGCGAACTATCCGGAACTAGTAGGGGGTGAATACATTTCTTGTTGTTGATTGGTCCATTAAAGTTTGGTTGGTAAAATAATACTTTTTTTGGTACCAATCAGACAAGAGCTTGTAATATTCTTCCGCAAACGTTTTCTAAAGTGTTTCTTAGACCCCTTTTGGCGTAACAGTTATGCGCGCAGCGACCGTCGTCTAGAGAAAGTCGACTCTGCTGTTGTTAGCCCAATGCCACCGTGCGGAGTAAAGGGGTACTGTGATCCTTCGTATCTGTGTTGTTGGCCAGTTCGTCTGGTCAATCCAGCCCATTATTTCGGTTTTTTTAAAAACAACAGCAACAAAACATTATTTCGTGAACCGCTGCACGAAAACTCTCGAAATTTTGCATGGTGGCATAAGTCTATCACCTGAAGCTGAAGTTCCATATGCAGTGACTGCAGCCAAGGAGTTTTGCTGAGTACGACAACAAGTCCACATACCGCCACTTTTCTCCAACTAATATTGTAAACCGCTGTGGGGGCAGTGGGTGGTTGCCTCGTGCCTCCATACGGGGAGCTCGACGACCTCGCCCCCCCCCCTCCACGAGTCTATCCCCGTGGGGATACCGGGGAGTCTTTCGTAAAAAAATAGTTCCCCCACCTTCGTGAAGTTCTGTGCTTATAACATCCTCTAATCTGTCGCTCTCTTTGACTCTGCCTTTTCCCTTTGCTTTATATCAACTACTATCTTTATGACTCTCATTCACCCGTTATCCTGCCCATTTTCAAAAACATCTTCCAAATAATGTTTCTCTTTTGAGCTCCTTAGAAATCGGAATGTGTCGGCTGAATGCAGCAGGGAGACCAGTGAAAACTGAAAACCGGACGCATACGTACCTTACCCATTATGGCCATATGGCCTGGGAACGCAGAAGAAGAAGAAGAAAGTAAACCGATGCACATAGTCACTTCAAATTTTGTAGAAGGGTGTATTACCTGGAGATAATGCGATATGCCACAAGCGGCGACACCCTTAATTATTACCCCCCCCCCCCCCCCCCCCCCCCGTGGGGATACCGGGGGATCTTTCCATACAAATAGTTCCCATCACCTTCTGGAATTTCTGTGGAAGCAGCTTCCCCTAATTTTTTTTCTAACCTTTTCTTAATGAGATCCACTGTCATAATGAATAAGTAGTCCTATGAAATATTTACCTCTGCGCATGCGCATTAGAACAGTTACTTATCTCCCGTGATTACTACTAACCCTAACCCTATCCCTAACCCTAACCCTATCCCTAACGAAGTTGAAACAACGGAAAGAACCAAGAAATAGAGCAGGAGAGTGTAAATGTACATATTTGCAGAGAAATCGATGTACAAAGCCATGCACTTAGTTTCGTAATTATTCACAATGGCGGACAAACAAACGATTCTGATTGGCTACGCGGCTAGAGGTAAAAATCTCATAGAGGTATAAATACACTGCTACACCACTATTTTTCTGCCTCATTTGGCCCATTCTCCTGCCTTTATTTTTCTCCCTAAAACATCTACCACATAATTTTCTCCTTTGAGCTCCTCTGAAATTGGAATGTGTAGGCGGAATGAAGCAGGGTTTGTATTTTTTTCTTCAGTCGAGCGTGTTCATAGCTCTAGTATGATTGTTCGTAAGCATACAAGCACATGGGGGAAATAGAATGTGGTCTGAAATGAGAAGAAAATATGATGAAAATGCAGTTCAAATGTAGAAATAAGCACACGTTCCCCTTTCTTGACAATTTTGTCACAGAGAGAGAGAGAGAGAGAGAGAGAGAGAGAGAGAGAGAGAGAGAGAGAGAGAGACGAACGGACAGAGAAACAGAGACAAACAGGAGAACGGGGGGGAGAAAAACGAACATTTCAGATAAGGAACAGAGAGAAAGGGAGAGGGAGTTTGTGTGTGTGTGCGCGCGTGCGTTCGTGTCTGACTATGTAAGTCACATATATAAAGCCCCAACATTGCAAAAGCAGTTTTGAAGCTTAGCTTTTTTGAAGTGTTTACAACAGATCATGGTTTCTGTTGGATAGATCGACCCATGTATGTGTGAAAGTGCTCTATAATAGGCTCTATTGACAAGATGGCCTTTCAATTCATCAATAGATTGGAAAATACTGGCATTGGTTTTCAGTCTTCCATTCAGCGCTTTCCCTGGTGGCGTACGTCAATACGATTGAGAAAAGAATCACTTAGCGTAACTGGCTAACAAGCACGGGACATTGATAGAGAACACACACTCGCAGGCGCGCGCACGGGTGCTAAGGTGTGCAGACAAGCACATACATTATAGTGCTCAGTCATGCATATCGCACTCATGCACTGCACTCGCATACTGTATCTATGCGTTTTTGCGCTTAGATATTAGTACAAACACGTATGCAGATAGATACCCCTGACAGACAGATGCATAATTAAGATGAATTAATCCTTGAATAGATTATTTTGCGCTTTGCAAAATCCGGCTATGGTTTCTAGCTGATCTTTGGTTTCAAGTCGTAGAATTTGTCCCCCAGAACTTAACCCTTTCGCCGCCAGCCTTTTTCAGCCACGAAATACCATTAAAATTAACTGGGTAGAGGACAAATTTTATTTGCAAGATTGGAAATTCCTCTGTAACATATATAACATTAGGCCTATCCTTATCTCCCAATTTTTGATTATATAAATCTTCGGATAACAGGCCATAATTTGATGCCTTTTAGTGACATGGGTGTTAAACCATTGTGGTACATAAATGCGACATTGGCGGCGAAAGGGTTAATGTGCGCTTATTTTTGTCTGAAGCTGCACCTTTGGTAACTATTTATACCACTGAATTAAATTAGCAGCTCAATACCAAATACTAAAAGGCATCATGATGTCAAATAGAACGACGACTCTTTCATTCTGGACCGTTTTTCTCTAGTCATACTCATGACCTTACGTGGCTCTGTTCTCATCCCTCTCCCCGTGGGGATACCCGGGGGGGTCTTTCGTAAAAAAATAGTTCCCCCAACTTCTGGAAGTTCTGTGCTTGTAATTTCCTCTAATCTGCTACTCTCTTTGACTCTGCCTTTTCCCTTTGCTTTCTATCATCTACTATTTATCTGACTTATTGGCCCATTCTCCTGCCTTTAAAAACCCCCCAAACTCTTCCTTATAATTTTTCTTCTTTGAGCTCCTCCGAAATCGGAATGTGTCGGCTGTACGCAGCGGGGAGACCAGTGAAAACTGAAAATCGGACACATACGTACATTACCCATTATGGTCATATGGCCTGGGAACACAGAAAAGAAGAAAAAGAAGAAGAAGAAGAAGAAGAAGAAGAAGAAGAAGAAGTTCTCATCCCTCTTCAATCTCTTCCCAAAGGAGATCCTACATTGGCTTAGTCTGTGACCATAATATCCCTATCCAATGATCCCCTCGATTTACTGTCTCGTACCTTCATTTTGGCCCCCCCCCCCCTCTTCCCCTTGCCAGCCACACACACACACACACACACACACACACACACACACACACACACACACACACACACACACACACACACACACATACAAACACACACACACACACCTTTTGTGTCACCTGAGTTTTCGCCAATGCAAGTCACGTGATAGTTCGTCGAGAGATACTTTGGGAGCAGCCCACAAAACGTTTGCGGCAAACGTTGGCAAAAGAGGTGTTTCTTAGTACCGTTTTGGCCGATTTGCGCTAACGCTACGTAACGTTAGCCCTTGTGAAACGAAACCTCAGCTGTCTTCGAGTGCGTTTTGGCCGCGAGAGTGAGGATGCACCATGGGCAAAGTATCTCCGCCAAATCCTATCACGGCCCACAAGAAGAGCAACAGCGTAGTTGTGCTGTCTGGAAGTCACAGTCGGAATGGACAGACTAGCATGACAGACTGGGTGGGTTTTTTTTTAGACAGACAGGCATGAACACGTACATTGTCTCCGGCACCTGCAGGAACCCCTCCCGAAATGACTGACGTCATAAGTGACGTCACGAAGGATGATAAGCCTGATCGGATTAACCGGTGGTCAAGTCGGATGTCTCGTGTTGGTGGCTACTACTACTACTACTACTACTACTACTACTACTACTACTACTACTACTACAGTGGAACCCCCCTATTAAGACCTTCCCTATAAACACCCCCCTCTAATATATGACCCCTCCCCCCAAAAAAAAATCACCGATTTTCCCCATTTCATATCCGGACTACTGAATGCATGTCCACCTCCCTATTTTTAAGACCTTGAAAAATCCCCCCCCCAAAACAAATTCTTACCATGGAGTCTTAATAGGAGGTTCCACTGTGTTATGCTGGCACTTTCTTACAACTGTACTATACATATTCTGGCGTTGGTCATTTTGTCAGCCTATACGAAGGAGAAAATCACTGTCAGTAGTTGGTGGTGTTTCTCAAAGTAAACACGCACTAGGGGTAGATTATTCAAGGTCTTAATCGGGGGTTCCACGGTGTTATACTGGCACTTTCCTACGACTGTACTGTACAGATTCTGGCGTTGGTGATATTTGTCAGCCTACACGAAGGAGACAATCACTGTCAGTAGTTGGTGGTGGTGTTAGCATGGCAGTTTGGTGACGGTGGCGTTAGCTATGGCAGTTTGTTACCATGGCAATTAGATAGACTTTCATCAGAGATTGATGATTTTGTGCTGTGAACCTCCCGCTTAAAGCTGACTTGGAAACTGTCGGTTCTGTCTGTCTTAAGATTATGTATCAAGGTCATCATGACGAGAAGACCGGGGTCGAGTTTCTCTGGATAACGGTCGCCGCGCGAATAACGCTTAAGGCTTCTTACCCCATGCCAATTATCTCATGAAATAAAGAACATTTCAGTCAAATTTGCCCATGAGACGAATGCTAAACATTAACACTCGTCTCATGGGCAAAATGTGACTGAAATTTGCTTTATTTCATGAGATAATTGGCATGGGCTTCTTACCCGCCCATGGGCTTT
Source organism: Phymorhynchus buccinoides (assembly GCA_017654935.2). Lineage (NCBI taxonomy): Eukaryota > Metazoa > Mollusca > Gastropoda > Neogastropoda > Raphitomidae > Phymorhynchus > Phymorhynchus buccinoides. The sequence continues at coordinate 21,771 of JAGGCT020001394.1, forward strand.
TTTTGTTTTTACCCCGTCTTCACCTACATTTCTATATCCAAAATCTTCCACTATACTAACTACGTATGACTCTTTATCTTCCGGGACAGAGCGTTCCAGAACTAAAGCTCGTCGGTGAGAAACGCACCCCAGGGCCAGGTCTGATCCACCGTGAGAGAGGCCATGGACAGACGGCCCTCCAGGAACCAGGACCGATCTCCTGGCAGAGAAGGACCCAGGCACGTGCTGCGTCCACGGTCCCCCTCTTTCGATGACGTGGAACACAACAGGCCACCGCGTCATGATCGCGGCGGCCAGCGACGTCATCAGAGTGACGCCAGCACCGACGAGATCATCCGCTTCGTGAGGGGCTACCAGCTGGAGAGGGAGTCCACCTGGCTTCGCACGCAGAAGAAGGCCCCTCTTCCCGGCATAGGGCAGGTGAACCACGGCTTTAAGGGCACTGGGTGGATGCCTCGTGCCTCCATACGGGGAGCTGGATGACCCCGCCCCCCTCTACGAGTCTCTCTCTCCGTGGGGGATACCGGGGGGGGGGGGGGGGGGGGTCTTTCATAAAAATAGTTCCCCCACCTTCTGGAAGTTCTGTGCTTGTAACTTCCTCTAATCTGCCACTCTCTTTGACTCTGCCTTTTCCCTTTGCTTTTGTTATCATCTACTATCTTTCTGACTTATTGTCCGGGGAGACTGCAGTGAAAAAAAAAATCTGACATTAATGGCCTGGGAACTCCTTTGAAGAAGAACACGACTTTGTAAGATTATATTAGCCCCCCTCCCCCAGTGAAATTTTCGAATCGAAAATGTTCACACATAAGTACATTTACCCATTGGGGCCATATGATAGGGTTAGGATCAGCCAATGATTATTTTATTGAAACTGAAAATTTTGGATTGAGGGTTGTAAACATGAGGGGCGTAACTAAAGTGCATCTTTGTCGCTTCGTTAAAAATGTTGAGTGGAGAGAAGCAACGTTGTTTCTCGTGGGGGAAAGCCCTTAGGGACAAATGATAGGGTTAGTGGTCACTCGAAAATGTATATTTTATAAAGGTGCCATAAAAAACTTTGGGAAAAGGGTTGTAATTATGAGAAGGGGGTCCCCTTAAAGTTCATCTTTGTAAGCTTAGTTAACATGTTCTAGGGGAAGTGGGGGTAAAACGCGCATGGGCGGGTAAGAAGCCCAAAGAAATTATCTCATGAAATGAAGAAAATTTCAGTCTATTTTGCCCATGAGACCATAAATTAGCTTTCGTCTCATGGGCAAATTTGACTGAGAATTTTCTTTATTTCATGAGATAATTTGGGCTTCTTACCCATGCGCTTAGTTCCCCGTCTTCCCCTATATGTTCCAACCGTTTCGAGCGACGTGTGTCGTTCTTTGTTTTATTTCAAAATTGTTAAAAAAATGTTCATGATACGACTTGACGGATACAAATTGGCAAAGAACAACAGTTACTGTTATGTTCCTCAACGGGAAAAAAAAGTCTGCAAAACATGATTAAACACCGTCACATTTTTGCGCCAGCCAGTCTAGGTAGGCTTAGAGCAACTCATTTACAAATGTATATATATGTTGCATATATATACAGCAATCTGTATTAATTATTTTTAAAAATCGGGACTTTACTGGTTTCGTACTGCCTGCGGGCATTGCCTCCAGTATTGTTCCCACCATATTTGTATTTACAAATGTCCCATAGGTCTTAGAGACGTAAAACTCCATTTTCTCTCTCTCTCTCTTTACAAATGTTGTTGTTGGGTGTGTGTTTTTTAATCAAAAGACGACTACATCAGTCAACGATCTTCTGCATCCATTGTTCTTCTGGTAGGGCATAAGGCAATATACCACACTTTGCACATTTAAACATTAAAGTCCTCTCAGGCACGCCTTATATAGGATACCTCTATAATACGAGTATTTGTATAGTATGTTTATCATTGTTCAACAAGACCATGTATGACAGGAATGTATCCTCTTTAATGAAATTAAACTGGTAAGTGCACGAGTGGTGTGGTGGATGGATCGTCTATCAAGGAACTTCTAATAAGCGTTATTAAACGAATGACCTTTTAACCTTCAGTTCTCTGTTTCAGGCAGCCTACTCTGTGCAGGAATTCACGCGTCACCAAGAGCCTCCTCACGCCGAGGAAGATGACGACGACGACGACGACGAGGAGGAGGAGGAGGACGACGACGACAGACTTCTGGACAGTGAAGTCTCTGCCGTAGACGGTGGCGCGCCCGTGGACCCCTTCCGGCACCAGTTCCAGGTGGTCAACAACCGTTTTGTTTCCTCCTTCAAGAAGGGCCCCGGAGCGAAACGCAGAGAGAGACCCGTCAACGCCAACGCCAGTTACGGCCCGCCGGCATCCTACCACCGTCACGTGAACGATACTCTCCACCCCACTCTCAGCCACACGGGCAGCAGCAGCACCTTCTCTCCGAAGCTGCACACCCGGAAAAGCTGGGGTAGATCGTTAAAGCAGCTGCCTCCGATACCCCGAGAAGAACTCGCAGAAAGACCCAGCGCCCCTTCCCCTACCTTTACCCCTCCCGGGGAAGAGGAGGAACTGGATTCGTCGGGAGAACCTATTGATTTTATCGACGCTCCGTGAGCAAGGCTGTGTCATTAGTAGTTTCTGTTAACTGGTCCAGTTCTTGTATACTGGTCTCCAAAAGTTAAGGACCGGCTTCTGTTTTCAGTAGCTTGATATCTATTTATTGTACACTAAGACAACAATGAAGAAAATGGCTAAACTTAGGCTACTCAATAAATTTCCTTCCTGTTGCACGTGCCTGAACCAGTTTTGCAGACATTGCAGTACAGCAACAGCGTTTTCAGGTATGCTTAAAATGTGGCAAATTCACGAGAATTTCACGAAAGTTTGGTCTCTTTTCGCTGAAGAATCAGGGCTGATGCAGGTTTCTTGCCTATTGCACGTGCAAGGCATGACTGTAGTGAACACTGCTGAGCAAAAGTTAGACACGAATGTGTATTTAAGGGCGGCAACCAGAGCTCTCAATAAGCATGCCTCCAAGACAGAAGAGAGAAGATCGTTCTTCCGGCCCTTAAATTTTGGAGACCAGTATAGTTCAATTAGGATTAAAGCGTGTCTCAGGGATCTGTTCATGCTTCCGTGTCTCGCTTATGATTTGAATTAAACCTACCATGGAAATTGTTTGTCGCGAACAAACGTGGTGAGGTTTAGCTTAAGCTACACATGAAGCAAACTT
>JAGGCT020001395.1:0-25000 GCA_017654935.2 Phymorhynchus buccinoides
ATGTGAATGGATGAAAATTAGTGTTAAATATAGCAAACGATAAAGGATGAAGTACTCAATCTGCTGTAAGAAAGGCAAGACTGAAAAAGTGGAAACAACCGATAAATGGAGGGGGGGGGGGGGGGGGGGGGAGGGGGGGGGGGGGGGGTCTTTACCTTTACAAGGGATTGAATAGCTCCGCTAAGAAGATTGTGGTTTTGGTTTTGTTAGTAACTGGGCTGGTTTGTTATTACAAGGGATTGAATAGCTCCACTAAGAAGATTGTGTTCTTGGTTTTGTTAGTAACTGAGCTGGTTTGTTATTACAAGGGATTCAATAGCCCAGCAAAGAATATTGTAGGTGTTTTGTGTGTGTGTGTGTGTTTTGGGGGTAACTGAGCTAATTTGTTATTACAAGGGATTCAATAGCTCCGCAAAGAAGATTGTGGTTTTGTTTCTGTTTGTTTGTTTGTAACTGAGCTGGTTTGTTATTACAAGGGAATCAAGCTCAGCAAAGAATATTGTATTTGTTTTGTTTTGTATTTTTGTTTGTAACTGAGCTAATTTGTTATTACAAGGGATTCAATAGCTCCGCAAAGAAGATTGTGGTTTTGTTTTTGTTTGTTTGTTGTTTGTGGCTGAGCTGTTGTTTTTTTTTACAAGGGATTCAATAGCTCCGCAAAGACGATTGTGGTTTTGTTTGTTGTTTGTAACTGAGCTGGTTTGTTATTACAAGGGATTGAATAGCTCCGCAAAGAAGATTGTGGTTTTGTTTTTGTTTAAAACTGAGCTGGTTTGCTATTACAAGGGATTGAATAGCTCCGCTAAGAAGATTGTGGTTTTGTTTTGTTTGTAACTGAGCTGGTTTGTTAATACAAGGGATTCAACAGCCCAGCAAAGAATATTGTACGTTGTTTTTTGGGGGTGGTTTGTTTTTGGTAACTGAGCTAATTTGTTATTACAAGCGATTCAATAGCTCCGCAAAGAAGATTGTGTTTTATGTTTTGTTTGTTTGTAACTTAGCTGGTTTATTACTTCGCAAAATTATTAAGAAAAGAGCCAAGATTTTGGCTTTTTGAATTTTATGAAACACGATTGGTTAGGGCATCACGCAAGCAGCTATCTACAATTTTTAGCATTGTTTTGTTGAATTGTTCCGTGTCAACTAATAAGGCCTACTATGCAGACCGTCTCAGATTGTAAGAATAGGCATCGCCTAAAATCTTTCCAGTGTCCAGTGTTTCTCGCCTCCATGATGTTTCCACTCACCTTCCCTCTCCTCCATTCCCCATCTCTCTCTCTCTCTCTCTCTCTCTCTCTCTCTCTCTCTCTCTCTCTCTCTCTCTCTCTCTCTCTCTCTCTCTCATAATCCTTCTTATCTTTAATCTGACCGTTCGTTATTTCGCATAACTCATTGACTGTTTTCCTTTCCACAGGTTTGTCTGAGAATGGTTGAAATGGCATGTTCCTTGTGTTTACAAAGGGATGAATTGATGGGAAGGGGGGTTGGGGTGCGGTGGGGGTGGGGGTGGGGGGTGGGAGGAGAAAAATACAACAACCCCAAGCGTGTCCAGTAACCATTAGGCTTACCTCGACATTCGCGGTGTCCCCGTTTGTTTTCGTCTTTTTATCTGTAAAAAAACACAACATCATTGCAAAACGTACCACCAAGTCCAGTTATCAAACCAAGATTCTAGATTTTAATTCCAAACGCCTCTTGGGGTACATGGACATTGTGAAAATAAACAGACAAACAAAATATGTAAATAAACAATAATAAAACTTTACAAAAACAAGCGCAAAATCGCAATAGTTTGTGGCGCGCGGTCTATTTTTACCACTCCAATCATGAGTCATCTCCCCTGGCTTTTCAATAATTTTAATCTGTAAACCAGAATGTTATCTCTGCACCCTTTCGTAACTTTTTATATCTTTTGGAAAACATTTAAAACTATGTATCCTACTTATACTCATCAAAAGAAGCACCGCATACTCGTCGTGTCTGTTGTAGTGTCTGTATTACGTATGTTTATTATTTTGTACGCTTTTAAAATACATCATTTTAAAGAGCGGCCTCAATTAATTTTCAAGTGTAGCCTCGGTTTGAAGTGCGACAATTTTGTCAAAATGTGCGACAATTTTGGAACGACAGACCGACCGACCGACAAAGTAAGTTATAGGTTTGTGGCTTGAGCCACAAACAAAAATCCCCAGCAACACGCACAAAGGAAAGAAAACACGATCTTCCAAAGCTTCTTTTAAGTAAGGGCCGCTGTGCAGGTCTGACGTTATTGCAAGAGTTAACTATTCTATGCCTTTTTGTGGTATATGACTATATCCCTATGTTATGCTGCTTCAACTGTTGGTACTAAATGAAAGGAATGTCCATGCTGTGATTCACAAGCAAGCACGCATGCATACCCACATGCAAACACACATGTGTGCATATAGTAATAGATACATAATGTATCTATCATTGTATGTATATATGTGTCATTCTGTTACATACATACGCTTGCATACATCTTCTTCCTTCTTCCAGTAATGTCCACCTGCCGTTTATCGGCAATTATTGACATTATACAGGGGTTCAAAGACGAAGATGCGCAGCACGGGATGAGATAGGATTTGAGAAATATATGAGATAATAGAAAAGCGTTTGTTGTTTGCAATGATATTGACAGGATATGAAGAGAGTAATTTGGTTGGGTATTTATTTATTTTTTGTGCACACATATGCGCCTCTTGCACACCCACACAAGCTTGCCTATGTAGGGCCTACACACTTCAGAACATGTAAACTCGCTTGTACATAACATAATACCAATACCCTACTGATAAAGACAAATCCTTGTCAAAGTGCCCCAATGGGTGGGTGTGCCAGCCCATTTTTCACGACTGCAGAGCCTACCGGCAAAAAAACACCACCGCTCAGAAACCCAGCACGCGCCCAACAGCCCCCAAGGAACCCGGTCTATAAGAGGCTACGCCTAATTAGACGTTAAACCAATCACAGAGAGAGAGAGAGAGAGAGAGAGAGAGAGAGAGAGAGAGAGAGAGAGAGAGAGAGAGAGAGAGAGAGAGAGAGCAGCCCCACTCCAAAGAGAGATGAGGCCAGACTGGCAGTACGTCTCCAGACACAGTCAGACTTTCTTCTTCTTCTTCTTCGATCACTCAGACAGTTTCCTGTCAATTATGAGCGCAGATGCGTCACGCTGCCGTTATGCGCCTAAATAAGAAATAGCTAGTAGGCCCAGCAAGTCCCGACTTCGGCTGGAGGAAATGTTTTTGAAAGTGTTTCGCGAAACAAGGCAGGATAATGGACCGGTAAGGCAGAAATTAAGATAGTAGATGACAGTAAGCTAAGGGAAAAGGCAGAGTAAAAGAGAGTGACAGATTAGAGGAAGTTACAAGCACAGAACTTCCAGAAGGTGGGGGAACTATTTATGCAAAAGACACCCCGGTATCCCCACGGGGGGGGGGGGGGGGGGGGGGGGGGGGGGGGGGGGGGGGGGGGGGGGGGGGGGGGGGGGGGGGTGTTCATGCTTTTGCAATACAGACTTAGGCCTATAGCGTCTCCGAAAGAGGACCACAAAATGCTCTCAACGGGACTTTAATAACATTTTAAAACAAGCGCGAAATCGCAATAGTTTGTGGCACGCGGTCTATTTTTACCACTCCAATCATGAGTTACCTCCCCTGGCTTTTCAATAATTTTAATCTGTAAACCAGAATGTTATCTCTGCACCATTTCGTAACTTTTTATATCTTTTGGAAAACATTTAAAACTATGTATCCTACTTATACTCATCAAAAAAAGAAGCACCGCATACTCGTCGTGTCTGTTGTAGTGTCTGTATTACATATGTTTATTATTTTGTACGCTTCTAAGCTTTCATACTGCTGCATTGAAGGACAACCACAAGCCATGTTAGACCCAGCTCAAATAGTTAATAGCACTGGTTGACATAGACCTCCTAAGCCTGTACTAGGGGCCAATGGTAAAAGAAAGCTGTACAATAAATGATTTTCAACAGTATTGGGATATCGTGGTACATACAGCTTAGTCTTTTGACGCTCAAACTAGGGGACATTTGTCGCTGTCTCTAAGTGCTGCAGCCTAAGGGATTGGTTGGCCTTAAGGGACCTTCTCCAACGCCATCTGTCCTCAAACCCAAACCCAGTTCGGCCCAGAAAGTGGGGATGCACCCGGGGCGAGGGCTTCTCCGTTATCAACACATTTTTAGCCCAGCTCGCTGGAATAGTGCTCAGCTGCCCCCTCTGCTATCTGGCTGTCATTGTCGGAAGCGGCAGACAGGCGGATACACACTCACACGCCATCGATGTTCCACGAGTCTTACTGAACTTGCTGGCTTGGTTCTTGTTGTTCTTGTTGGAGATCATCAGGCAGGCGCCAGAGGATTTCTTATACTTGAACTCGTCACACCGGATCCTCTTCTCCTGAAATAAACCGATACAATGTGCTGTAGCGAGTGTGGGTAGCCTATGGAGGTAGGTTAGTTGGTGGGTAGGGGTGTTAGAAGAGTCAATCATGACTCTACTTTGGAGGCATAGAAACAGTTACTGATGAGACACAAGTTTTTGTTTTAATGGAATGAAACAGCAACACTCCAGATTATTAACGACACTGTAAAAAAAACCAACCCAGAAAGAAACGCATACTTGTTCAAAGGTCGTTTCCATCATTGTATTGCTGTACGCATATCCACCAAACTACTGGAAGTGTTCATCCGGTGGTTCTTGTCATGATCACTGTCAATGTTTCTCTCTGCACATGCGCACACAGTGCTTAAGATGTCAAAAAAAGCGATTTTAAATGCCCACGTGCCATGCATGGGTAGAATCTCCTGCAATTTCGTGAACACAGAGTTAACACCTTGTTTTCAAACGTCTATGAAAGAGAAACCCTTATATTAGTCAAGTTAGTGCTAGTGCAAGGGCGCCTAACTGCCGAGCAATACCTAAGGGCATTCTGTGTCCACACGTCCTCCTTCTTCAGCAAGACCTTAACGCTGCGTTCCTGCAGGACAAGGTTCGCCCTCATACTGTGCGACTCGACACCCAGTTGCTCACCGACAATGACCTCCACATACTTCCCCGGCCAACCATGTCATCAGAAATGAATCCAAAAGAACGCCTTTGGGATGAACTGGATAGACGCGTGCATAGCCGAGAAGATGTGCCGGTGAATCACCGCGAGTTGTTGAATGAATGAATGCACAGCAGGAGGAGTGGAACATCATCCCACAGCAAGACATTCGCCGTCTGATCGAGTCCCATGCCCGTGGTGTCCCAGGCACTTAATTGTTGCTGTTCAAGGCGGTCATACCCTACTGTTTTAACAGCCCTCACACCCAAGGATATCAACTGACTGAATAATTTGAGGATACACACATTTTCTGGTGTTTAAAAAAAAATTAAGATGAAATTTCGACTAGGCCTACAAGTTATGCGTTTCTTTTCTTTTTTTGGACAGTAGAAGAACTTGAGCTGCTTTTGTTGTTTGCTCAGATTGCGTGTTTATGAAACATCCCCTCTGTGTGTGTGTGCGTGCGTGTGTGTGTGCGTGTGCGTGTGTGTGCGCGTGTGCGTGCGTGTGCACATACAGTCGCGTGCATACGGGCCTATGTATGTGAAGGATTAGGACTAGGCCTATGTGTAACACAAAATTAAGCGAGAGCTGTCTGATAAGCTTTAGAGTGTGTGTGCTTGTGTTGTTTCCTTCTGTTAACAATCTTAGACATTGGTTGGAGAAGTAGTAGTAGTATGTAGTAGTAGCAGTAGTAGTTGTTGTTGCTGCTATTGTTATTGTTAGTAGTAGTACATGTAGTAGTAGTAGTAGTAGTAGTAGTAGTAGTAGTAGTAGTAGTAGTAGGGGAAGACGGGGTAAAAAGCGCATGGGCGGGTAAGAAGCCCACCCCAATTATCTCATGAAATGAAGCAAATTTCAGTCTCATTTTGCCCATGAGACAAGCGTTAATGTCTAGCATTCGTCTCATGGGCAAATTTGACTGAAATTTTCTTTATTTCATGAGATAATTGGGGTGGGCTTCTTACCCGCCCAGGCGCTTTTTACCCCGTCTTCCCCTAGTAGTAGTAGTAGTCGTCATAGTAGTAGTACTAGTAGTAGTAATTGTTGTTGCTGCTGTTGTTATTGTTGTTGTTGCTGCTGCTGTTGTTGATTCACCTTAGCACAGGCTTGGGCGCAGTCCTCCAAAGATTTTTCGTGACTTTTCACCTCCACCTTGGAAGAGTCTGTAGTCCCGCGTGCTACAACTACACAAAAAGCGTAAGAATTAAAACCCTTTCACCGCCAAAGTCGCATTTTAGCACCACAGTGATTTAACACCTATGTCACTAAAAGGCATCAAATTGGGGTCTGTTATCCAAAGACCCTATTGTCTCAGTTTTGGGAAGTAGGGATAGACCTTATTTTATATATGTCACATAAGAATCCCCAATACTGCAGACAGATTGTGTTCTCTATCCAAGTAAATTTAATGGAACTTTTGGACTGAAATATGGCTGGCGGTGAAAGGGTTAAACTGTAGGCCTATAACACACATACGCGCATGATACTGGGTATGGCTACGCGCACCCAGGCACATACGAGTGCACGCGCACACACACACACAAACACAGACTTGCATACACACACTGTCAAACATACAATGTGCACATTTGTACCAGTTGGCACACAATACACAAACTTTTAATAAGGCAAATAACGCAAATGCACAATTAACATCAAACATGCACCTCACGAAATAAGCAAGCTTAGATCAGGCTTGTCTTGTGCATTGTGGGACCGTTGCAAAAAAGTTGGCCTTTAAGTTTATTTAACTTAACATTTGGATTTCAGACGTGCATAGTTATTACTCTCCTTCTTTTTCTTCTGTGTCATTGACCAATTCTTCATATAGAAGTATATTAAAATGACTGTGTTACCTGAATGAGTGTCCATATCCAAGCAGGTAAAAAAAAAGCATGCTAAGAAAAGTACAGCGTAGTACGAAAACATCGGTCTCCATGTCAGGATGCCCTTGTCAAGCACCATGACAGGCAAACGTCGACCCATTCATTGTTTCCCATTCACACTGACTAAACCGTCAAGTGCCGTCGACGTCAGGTCGTCATCAAGTTGTCTTTTACTAGCCCGAATCCATTTCCCTTCTCCAGTCCCCACGCCCTAAAAAGGCAGTCCGAAGACACAAAACGGTTCCAAGAGCTTTAGCTCAAGTCAATGAATATGACGTCATAATTTTTCTTGGCGTTTCGGGTCGAATGACGCAACGTCATTAGTACGTCATAGTGCCATAATTAATTCTTAAGATCAGCCGTCCAAAATTCGGCTCGATTTTGGGGGTTGAGTCTCATGCAGTAAATGACTGATTATATTGTATATAAAAAAAAATTCAACCATTTATTTACAATCATATTTCCAGGTAAAGTTACGTTAATACAGTGGGATTTTAATTTGAAACTATATTATAAATATCATTGCAAAAACTAAGGATGTTCCAATAATGCCAACCCTTCAATAAGTTCATATCACGCCGTCTCAGTAGACATTACAATGATTTAAGAGGTTGCGCAATGCGGAAAATAAAATAATAAGAAAACTAATTGGGGGCAAAGTGTGTGTGGGAAAAACAAAACAAAAATAAAGTGTGTGTATATGTGTGTGTGGAGGGGGGGGGGGGGGTGGACAAGATTAGAAAAACAAGTTGTTTCTTCGATCTAGTCTTGGTCCACTTGTTTGTGTCGTTTTAGGTTGGACAGCATGACTGCACAAACTCATGAGTGTACTTTTAAAAAAGCACAGAAAATCAGGTAATTGCTTGATTGCCTTAGTTTTTGGGGTGGTGATATTTCACTGTCTATACTCCACGGATCTTCTACGAATTTTATTTTAGAAAACAGCTTACCAGAGCCTCAAAGTTACCACTTGGTTTGAATACGGCTAGATGTGTGCTAGTAAGACTTCTTTATCGGCTCTTATCCTAACACACACATGCTGAATGTTGTCAACTGTTATCTTGGTTTCATCAGTATAAAGGTTACATGGTCCCATCCTCCTTCCACACTTTACCACTTCTCCTCCTTGACATATACTAGCCGTTTATCTCCTTCATAACCACGTTCTTTCAAAATCGTCACTTTGGGAACTATTGCTATTTGAGCATTTTTCCGACACTTGACTAAAAAATGTGGATTGCCTTGCAATCACTAAAAATGTAGGTTATATATGTCACATACCATCTATAATTATCTTGTACAATTTTCAAAATTGAACTTTCGATTCATGTGGTAAAAGTTTCCTTGTGCCAATGAGGGGCATGCATTCACCTCCATGATGTGTTAGCTGATACAATCATTCTTTTGAGTCTACTGAAAAAATACACTATCTGCGACCCACGCTCTTTCCACTGCCCTTGAAAATCTACAGAATGACATGGTTTATGAAATGACGTCATGAAAGTAGACTGATATGACGTCATTATTGAAGTTCCAGCTGATATCAAACTGGCCCCACACTTTTCACAATCTTGTCTGAAAGTTACGACTTGACCACAAGAGAAGCAGGCATAACCGGAAACGACACAAACAAGTGGACGGGGACTGTATGTATCAAAACTGAGGGAGACCACTGCATCTGTGTTTGCCAGCCCTTTCCCGTGTCCGACTTAGTAGGCCTTCTTCCAGATTAGATAGCAAAGGAAACAGCTCCTACTCTGGAAGGCTGTGCTAAAGTTCGACAAGTCTTCAATCTGTGTCAAAAGGAAGACCACTGCATCTGTGTTTGCCAGTCCTTTCCCGTGTCCGACTTAGTAGGCCTTCTTCCGATTAGATAGCAAAGGAAACAGCTCCTACTATGGAGAGCTGTGCTAAAGTTCGACAAGTCTTCAATCCGTGTGTCAAAAGGAAGGCCACTGCATCTGTGTTTGCCAGTCCTTTCCCGTGTCCGACTTAGTAGGCCTTCTTCCAGATTAGATAGCAAAGGAAACAGCTCCTATTCTGGAAGGCTGTGCTAAAGTTAGACCTGTGTGTCAAAAGGAAGATCACTGTACCTCTACTGTCAATGCCTGTCCTTTCCCGTGTCCGTGCTGCTGCTTCTGCTTCGGTCGCTCAAGACAGTTTCCTGTCAATTATGAGTGCAGATGCGTCATGCGCCTAACTAAGAAATAGTTAGGCCCAGCATGTCCGACTTCAGCTGGACGAAAATGTTTTTGTAAAAGCGTTTCTTGCAAAAAAGGCAGGAGAATGGATCGGTTAGGCAGAAAGGTAGTAGTAGATGAGAGCAAGCAAAGGGAAAAGGCAGAGCTAAAGAGAGTGACAGATTAGAGGAAGTTACAAGCACAGAACTTCCAGAAGGTGGGGGAACTATTTTTACGAGACCCCCCCCCCCCCCCCCGGGTATCCCCACGGTTTTTTTCTCCCCCGTGTCCGACTTCCGACTAGCAAAAGAAGCAGCTGCTGTTCTTCGAGGGGCAAGGGAGGGGGGGGTGGCTGCACTTAAGTTTGTTAACAGTAGAGATGCTTTGCCTATGGTACATCCCCACTCTCTCGGCTATGCTTTTTGGACGGTTGGCATTTGAGTGGGTCGATCCCCAAAGACCAATCAACCCCCAAAGGCTGCAGCACCAGGAGCCATCACACAAAACAGTGTACACAGACAGTAGAAGGGCATACTCAACTTCCAGACCCCCCCCCCCCCCCCCCCCCCCCCCCCCCCCCCGAAATGTGGCTGCTCACGTGGCGGGGTAATCAAAAACGGTCACGACACACGTAGTTATGTTCTCATCTGTAGCTGATGTACTTGTACCGTGTTGTTCAAGTGCTTCCGCTGTTGGGATGATCCCTGGAGTCTTTTAGCCAGGGTTAAGCCAACAACTTCCAGACTAATTTTTGTGGGGTTGTGCCAAAAAGCCTGAATATACAAAGAGCTCGCACTCCACAGCTGACTGAAGCCGTTCTCTTTTTCTTAATTTTTTTACTCCCACCCGTTCACCTACACTACAGCTAGGGATCATTGTGAACTCACTCACTGCCCACAACAACACTAACACTTACCACCTTCCAGGTGGGAAGTGAGAAAGTTGGCTTCATTCTTTGCCAAGGTTTGTAGGCTGCGAAGTTATCACTCTTTGTAACATTTAGGCTTTTTTTGGTTGTGCCCATACACGTTGTTGTGCCCCTATGTCGTACTGTATTGGTATTGCTTTTAGTCACAGAAACTCGTCTTTGTGAAACTCGGGTTGTTGCTCCCACATGGAGAGCGCGTCACAGCTAGTGCTGCATGTTTTGGTGCATGCGGTTTTTGTGTGACGGATGGGGGGAAGGTGAAGGGGTATGATTTTACTAAATGGGAACTTTTTCATTGTCACTGGGTTCTTTAAGTTGTGTGAAGTGCGCGGGCACACGGGACCTCGATTTGTGTCTTCTCATGCTAAAGACTTATAGCGTGCAGACCATAATCATAGTAGAAAGTGAGCAGAAATGTTGTTTAATGTTTACTACATCGAAACATTTCATTCTAGTCATGTCAGTGTGGCCATCACAAAAATAACTTAATTTAAGAATAAAATAAAAATTAAGTATCGGTGGATGGATGCCTCTGTACAGAAGAATTCGTGGTGACCTAATTAATGTATATAAAATTCTTAATGGTCCTGACAATACTAACAAAAGTTTGTTTCAGATGTTGAAGGGACGTGGGTGTTGGTGTGTTGTGTTATGATTATATGCAATGCATTCTCTAATATGTATTCATTTTGATAGAGATGTATGGCGAGGATGCGTGGGCCAGTTTGTTAGAAATGTTTGTACGAATGGTGAGTGAAAAGCGCATTGAGTTGCTTTGCAAGATTATGCGCTATATAAGCATTATTAATTATTATTATTATTATTTCAAATTTTCCAAAGACTAGAAATCATGAATTAAAAATACTAACACAGTATAGTAGAACTAACATCAGGAGGCACTTTTTCAGTAACAGAGTGACTAACTATTGGAACGCACTTCCTGCTCAGACAAAACTTGCACCTGATACTAACAAATTCAAAAACCTCCTGGACAAAGACCCAAACCTTAGTAAATTAAAATACCAGTATGACTAATAGTAATAGTCTACCAAAACCGTCACAGCTGTGCCAACCCCCCAAAAAAGGAAAAGAAAAAAAAGAAAAGACCGGCCGCGAGGCCTAGTCGTCTTAATCTACCTGACCTGACCTGACCTACAGGGAGCTGGACGCCCCCGACCCCCTCCACGAGTCTCTCCCCATAACAACAGCATGACATATCAGCGCTCATATGACAGGAAACTGTCTCAGCGATCGACAAAGAAAAAGAAAATGGGGGGGGGGGGGGGGGGGATGTTGTGTATAGGGGTGAGGGACACCAATCCAAGTATAAGTCATTGAATAGAAAGTTTTCATTGAATGTAGAAAAAGTATCCTCAAAACCAAAAAAATCCTTACTAAACCACACCTGGTCCACCCACAATTTTTATTTACCGACCGACAAATCCAAACAAAACAACATGAGCATGAAAGTGGTGAAATTTAGTGGTCAGGGACGGTATTCATGTCGAGATAGCATGAGACTTAGCATGATGCTAACTTAGAAGCTCTTCCAAAAGTCCTATAAAATCCTATAGGACATTGGAAGAGCTTCTAAGTTAGCATCATGCCAAGTCTCATGCTATCTCAACGTGAATACCGTCCCAGATCGTGATATCGCTGATTAAATTCTTCAGTTGCGGCATGAGAACGGTTCGATTTTACCGAGACTGACGATGTCAACACGCACAGGCTGGAGCCGACGACCAGCCTAAAATACGGAAGGGGAAATATTCACAAATTAGCCGTAATTGTTGTTTTAGCCGCATGGGTCAAAGTTGAAGAAAAAAGTAGCGGCTTATAACCCGGAAAATACAGTAACTATAGGGTTAGGCTTAGTATTATGTTTAGTAAGAAAGGCAAAAACGGAAAATTGCAATTAACCGAGAAACGCAGGGGGTGTGGCACATCTTTACCTTTACCAAAGGGCCATCATGGGTAAAGTATGTATGTGTCCATTTTCAGTTTTCACTGGCCTCCCCGCTGCGTACAGCCGACACATTCCGATTTCGGAAGAGCTCAAAGGAGAAAAGTTATTTGGAAGATGATTTTTCAAAAAAAGCAGAAGAATGGGCCAATAAGTGAGAAAGATAGTAGATGACAGTAAGCAATGGAAAAAGGCAGAGTCAAAGAGAGTGGCAGATTAGAGGAAGTTACAAGCACAGAACTTCCAGGTGTGGGGAATTATTGTTACAAGACCCCCCGGTATCCCCATGGAGACTCGTGGAGGGGGCGGGGACATTCACCCACTGCCCCCACTTATGAGGTAGATTCATGAAGACTTGCTCATCTTCTACGATCGCTGTTTCCTGTCATGAGTGCAGATGCATCATGCTGCCGTTATGCGCCAAAGAAATAGTTAGGCCTTGCTTGTCTTTCTTAGGCTGGAGAAAATCTGTTTCTCGAAAAAAAAAAAAAGGCAAGAGAATGGTAGATACGGCAGAAAGATAGTAGATGACAGTAAGCAAAGGGAAAAGGCAGAGTCAAACAGCAACAGATTAGAGGAAGCTACAAGCACAGACCTTCCAGAAGGTGGCTGGGGGGGACTATTGGTACAAAAGACCCCCCTGTATTCCCACATGGCCGGGGGTGAAAGAACTTGTTCCAACTGCTAATATGCAATCTGAAAACGCAAGACTACAAACAGGCATCAGAATAGTCTGAAGTCCAATCCTCTGAAAAACGCGGTAAAAGGGCCATCAAGGCCCCAGACTGTAGAGGGACAACACTGAAATGAGTTCCCAACACCAACAAGGCTTAATATAGTGATAAATCACTTTAAAATGCCATTTAACACAAAGGATAACACTCAATGAAAAGGCAAAACCTCTGACAAGAGAAGCCAATCCTCTGTCATAAATTCTTAATCCTCTGACAATTATGATGCCTGTACAAAGCTAGTTGTGGCGGTATACAGTAAAAAATCTCTCATCAAAACTGAAATTTTATTTTGAGATAAAGACTTTTCAACATAGAGATTATTATACTGGGACCTTGAGTTATCCGTTTTGAGTATGAGTTCTCCACTGTATTTAATTAACCAAAGGTGAGTAGTAAAAACTAGTTCAAGTTCAAGTATACTTTAATGTCTCCCAAAAAGAAATTCGGGTTAGGTGCAACAGCATGACAGAGATGCAACATAACTGAAAGAACATTAATCAAACGTGTGAAACAAAATTATACCAATTAAAATTTCATTACATGAATTAGGGTAGTGCATTGATTTATGTGATAGATCAGTCAAAACTGGAGACAAAAATCCCCCTGCCCATTCATTTAACAGCAACGATAACAAACAACAAATACGACTGTACACAATTCACAGCAACGAGTTTTTATTCGGCAGAAGCAACAGTTTTCAACATTACCTTTTCCTCAACAAATTTCATGGGCGATTGGGTTTACACAAACACTGCTGTCCTAAACAATAATAATGCTACAGCATGCAAAAACACCCCTGAAAAAATTCTGTTAAAAAAAATAAATAAAAATGTTTGAACATTAAAGTGAAACCTGAAGGGACTGAAATTTTATTTTGAGATAGCCAATATTTTGAGTTAAAAATTATTTTCAACATAGAGATTACTATCTTGGGATCCCAATTTTTTTTTAATAGTTATCCAGTGTTTTCGAGTTATCCATTTTTGAGCTATCAGTTCTCCACTGTATTTAACCCTCTCAAGGCTGCAGAACCGAAATCCGCCCGATTTTTTTTCTTCCCTGGTGCCCGATGACACCCGCTGAATGCCAGGTCTGGTAGTTTCACTTTCACTTTCTCCGTACCCACAATGCAATATACAAAGTTAGTGCTTCCTTTTCCTGACTCGTCCGTTTTTGGTTCTTACAGCAAGGGAAAGCACCCACTAGTCTTTTTGAACGGATTTTTGGAAGTGACCCCAAATTTTGTTCCTTCTTTCCATGTGACGTGCACAGTATTGACTCGGCGCGATGCTCGGAGCGCCATTACGGATTTTTTAAATTCCAATTCATGGTTTGTTGTGTGACAGTGTGTTAGCTTTGGAATAATAATATCATCATTGCTATTCAATATGCATCTTTCAGAAATGAAATGTGAGTTAGACTTTATTCTGGGTGATTTTTTTTAATGAAAAGATTTGGTGTGACGTTCTGAGTTAATTCCCATCTCTCGGGGACTGGGATCGATTCTCGGTTCGAATGGTCGGGAGTCATTCATTGGGTTAATTAACCAAAGGTGAGTAGTAAAAACTAGTTCAAGTTCAAGCATACTTTAATGTCTCCAAAGGAGAAATTCAGGTTAGGTGCAACAACATGACAGAGATACAACATAACTGAAAGAACATTAATCAAACGTGTAAAACAAAATTATACCAATCAAATAATTATTAAAATTCATTACATGAATTAGTATTAGTTATTAGGGTAGTGCATTGATTAATATGATAGATCAGTCAAAACCAGAGACAAAAATCCACCTGCCCATTCATTCAACAGCAACGATAACAAACAACAAATACGACTACACAATTCACAGCAACGAGTTTTTAATCGGCAGAATAGTTTTCAACATTTCCTTTTTTTTCCTCCAATTTCATGGGTGACTGGGTTTACACAAACACTGCTGTCCTAAAAAAAATATAATGCTATAGCATGCAAAAACATCCCTGAACAAAATCTGTTTTTAAAAAAAAGAAGAAAAAAATGTTTTAACATTATTGAAGACCAATTTTAAAATGATGACAACCGTTTTAATTTAAGATGTACAGATTTCAGTACTCATGCGACTCGTACTATGGACACATTTGTTAAAGTTACATATTTTGTGAACATTGTGGATGGAAAAGTTAATCACCGATTTCAGCTGACAAAAAAAAAAAAAAAAAAAAAAAAAAAATTCCCATAAAAATGATTTGCTTTTTTTGCATCGCACATACACTAGTACGAGTCATTGAAAGAAGAATTAAATGTTCTTATTTTCTTCTGATCTTTGAGACTGGTAATGCTTCAAACACAATAGCTCCACATTGAGTGGAGGAATACACTTGTACAGATGTGACGGTGCATGGGAAAAACCCACATAAGTCGCTCAGAATTATTTGAGCAAAAGTCAAAAATAGTCCCCCAAAATATAAATTTTCTATTTAGGGCATATTTATGTCTATTTTTATTAATCCTACCAGTATCCATAACATGAAAGACAATATTGAATGATTTCTTTGTTTATTTGATTGTTTTCTAAATCAAGTCAATAGAAACAAAGAGGCAAAATTGTATCTTGATTGCCCGATTTCTGCATAATTATGATCTATCTCAAATGCCAAACTTCAAATAATTATAACATAAAAACCAGACAAGATAACTCAATTCAGTTTTCTGTGTATTAACAAGGAATCTTTGCTCCATCATGGAGAATTAAAATCTCAATTTATCCCAAATTCCATTATGACTGGTTTTCCCATGTACCATCACAAATGTGATGTTTCTATTATTATCATTAAACCTCAATCACTCAGTCTATCGTATAGTGCTCGTATAACATCACTTTTGCACTTTCTAGAATTGTGACTGGTCACGCTTCCAACACTTATTCAGACAAAATGACACCAAACCCTTTATCTTATAGCCCTGCAAAACATACAGTGAAAGTTTTCAGTCACATTATTCCATTTTCTTTCCTTGCGTTGAAGATGTAAGACTTTTTTTCTTCCAACTTTGGATAGGTAGGGTTCAGGAATTGTATTGCAAACAATTGTCAAAAACACTAACAGCTACTTCAGAAACAATTCTGGCCACAAAAAAAAGCAAAAAAAAAGGGGGCACCCTTTTCACACAGTAGGTAACTTTAGTGCAAGCAATGCACCGCATGCAGCATTCAGGGACAAAGGTCCATGTCATGTCATGTCATGTCATGGTAAGTCATGACAGGCGAACTGACCATGTTCACATTGACTAGAGGTTTAACCTAGGACTCAAAAGGTTAGAAATAAGCGGCAATTAGTGGTGCTTTGTCATGAACTAAGAGCAAAATATTTGTGATGGTGCATGAGAAAAAAACTTACATAAGCCGCTCATAAGGTTTTGAGCAAAAAACCCAAATCAGACCTGTTTACCCCTATTTTGCAAAGTTGTAATTTCTGAAACAAAACAAAACGTAATTTTGAAGAAAAAAAATGTAATCCAACGCGTGACCAATGAACGTCGATATCGTACTGACCTGAGTGTGCAATACTAATGTCCGTCGAGCAGTAGACACAGAACACATGCTCGTCACCTAGTGCTGAATGACGTATTCCTGGAATTTTTAGGTCACTTTCCCGGAATTTCTGTGCCATTTAAGTGACTTTTGATGTCTTTTCTGTTGATTTTTTTCGACCAGAAGATACAGAAGCTTCGGAATGCACTCGCTTGGACGCCATTTTGAAATAGAAAAGGAAATGGCGCGAAATGACTTTTCACCGCATCGTTTCAAAAGCTTCGCTTACCGACACAACTGTAGTGGGTTTTTGTTATATTTAGGATTTTATTTTCCCGTATTTTTTTCCCCGTAGCCATTTAGACTTTTTCCCCGTAAAAAAATTACGGCAAAATCGTAAAGGTAAACAGGTCTGCAAAATAGTTAACAACCCCCCAAATATCAATTTTCTATTTAGGGCATATTTATGTCTATTTTGATGTATTCTCCCAGTATCCACAACATAAAAGACAATTTGAAAGATTTCTTTGTTTATTTGGTTGTTTTCTAAATCAAGTCAATAGAAACAAAGAGGCATAATTGTATCTTCTATGCCCAATTTCTGCAAACGATATATTTCGAATGCTAAACTTCAAATAATTACAAAATAAAAGCTAGACAAGATAACTCAATTCGGTTTTCTGTGTATTAGCAAGGAATCTTTGTTCCACTGTGAAAAATTAAAATCTCAATTTATGCCAAAATTCTCTTATGTCTGTTTTTCCCATGCAGTCACATTTAATGCTCACAGCAGGAAAAGTTGAAAAAAAAGTTTACAAAGCTGTATCAAAGACTGTATAGGGGAAGATAAGCATCCGGTCTCTTTTCACTATATGAGTAGTGAGGACAGAAACACTGGTTATTTAAACAGGACACATTTTACACGTCAACAGGCCAGTTGAATTCTCTGTTCAAGTTCCAGTCTGAGTTTTTGGATAGCCTCCACTGTGAATAGTGTACTGTCCGCAGTAACGATAACTCTATCAGCCCGGTTCGCCGAGCTCGTAAGTAGTCCATCTTACCCTTTTAGAATATCTTTGGCTGTACAGACAAACCTCTATTTTAAGACTTCCAAAATGTCCGAAAAAATCGGTCGTAAATTGGAGGGGTCGTATGACGGAGGTTTTCACTGGCAGCCGTAGAAAGAAAAAGTTCAGCACAGTTCATACTCTCTTCTTCATGCACACATACAATGACATATTAAAACTGGATTTGGGTCTTTCCAACTCCATAGGATTGTGCAATCGATGTATTACAGTTTCACTTCGCCGACTTCTGTTAATCACCTCCACTCTCGTCCAAAGTCAGTGGTTTTCTTTTTCAAAGTCAGTGGTTTTCGTGCTTTTCCTACGCTTTCCGCCATCTTTTCTACAACAAGGGAAGCGACTCCGCTTTCAGGCCCTTGACCGTTGTTTCCCTTTGCTCGAAGTCTATGCAGACGACAACAACGGTCGTAAAAACCAACAAAATGGCGGTCGTAAGTCGCGTTTTAGAGGAAGTCGTTTAAGAGAGGTCGTTTACATAGTAAAATGCATCCGTGCCAACAAATCCGGTCTCAAATGAGAGGTGGTCGCTTAACAGAGGGTCGTAAAATAGGGGTTTGTCTGTATCAACAAACTTACAAAGTGCTAATAGGATTAACCCTTCTAGCACCATGGGCGAATATAGTCGCCCAAGACATCACTCTACACTCCCACCAAATGCAAAGATGTTCACTGCCAAGCACCCTGCCATTTTTTTATATATATATATATAGCTTTTGTCTCTGTTTCTGTCATTAAAGCAATACATGCGCACTCGAAAAAAATAGTTACTTCTCTCTTGACGGTTGATATGCAAAGGACAACCAAGAACGTCAAAAAAACCATGGCGCTAGAAAAGTTAAAGCAGCATTGTACATGATAGTATTGTATTTAAAAAATTGCAAGGCAGATGCTGAGTATGCAAAAGTACAACTCTAAATTCTTCGAAAAAGACTTAAAAAATGTTTTTTTTTACTTTACAATCGTGCCAACCAGTTAGGAAATCTCTGTCAGAGCATTTCAAACAATACATGTACAATGTTTTCACACATTCACAAATGAGCACATGAAACCAAATTTGATTTTTAACATCTTTTTCTGACCTGAAAACATAAATTATTACATCATTTTATCTTTCGACTAAAAGGTTTAAAACAGACCATTTCATATACATTGATTTCCTTATGAGAATATGGGTGTTGTAATATAAATACGTTAGTTTCAACTCTTGTCAGTAAGCTGTACAAGAAAACACCCTTAAAAATGTAGGCAGCCAGGATATTGTAATTTAATTATATATGTTCAGTGAATAAATATGAATTCCAAAGCATGCATACAAACAAAATCAACCCTATGACAACACAGTCCCAAACACACACTATTCAGTAAGCAAGTAATGTACTTAGGCTGAGTAATAACATATTTTTTTGACTGTGTTTACTTCCCACTAAATCTGGCTGATTTGGTAAAGTTTAAGACAGTTTATCTTCAAATTATACATGAGCAGACAAAGCGACAGACTTGGTTATCATAGAACATTTTCTTTTCACCAGTATCTTATTTAAAACCGAATAACTAACAAACAACGATCAATTAAAAAACCCAAAAACTTTACAAACTTCAACAACAAAAATGTGCACAAAGGTGAAACAAGAAAACTGGAGTAGATTCAACTGATTGTTTTCTATATTTCATACATGAGCGAAAAAGGAAAACTAACTAACAGTAATACAAAATTTCGGACAAGGTGTTTGCTCCAAATGACGAACAGTAAAAATAATTTATAAAGCATGCCTTCACCAACTCACATAGAAAATTCTTGTCCTTCTGCAGACCCGTTTACCCCTTACACAAGTCTTGAGTAGTCTGGTTAGCTGAAATGAGTAGTTTTGGTGCAAAATGTGTAGTTTTATTCATTAAACCATCAAACAATGTTCACTGAAATTAGTGAAAATGAGTAGTTAGAGCATTATTTTCAATTTTGAATAGTAGAGGTCCAAATTGAGTAAAATACTACTCTTTCGAAAAAGAGTAGAGTAAACAGGTCTGCTTCTGACAAAGTGACAATTTCAAACAAGACATTTGCTCCAATGATGAGCAGTAAAGCACACCTTTACCACCTGACATTGAAAGTCCTCGCATCACCTACCCCCCCCCCCCCCCCCCCCCCCCCCCCCCCCCCCCCTCGACAAAGTGGCAAAACTGCATTTCGGTAGGAAACCAAGCTCGAGGCAACAATAACCATAATATATACACAGTTCAACAGAGTTCTCTTCTTCAACTAACAGGACAACTTGCATCAGTTCACAACATTCAGATCCTCTTCACAGAAAGCTGTCACTCCATTCCTTTAGGCAGCCGAAGCAGTCGTTCTGTTGTTTGGCGTTGGCTCCACAAGTCGCCTTCAGCCAGTCTTTGAACAGTTCCTCGTTTTTCTTCAGCACCAGAAACTGGCCCAGTACCACATAGGCCTGCACACACAAAATTTGAAAAAAAAAAAAAGCAGCAACTTGTTACAAAAAAGGCTTTAGACCTGTGCCAAGTTTGTTTTCTGTTTGTTTTTGTTGTATTCAGGCATCAGAATAGTCTGAAGTCCAATCCTCTGAAAACCGCTGTAAAAAGGCCATCAAATCCCTAGACTAAACCAGGACAACACTGAAATGAGTTCCCAATGTGACCAAATACAGCTTAACTCTCTCTATACTATCGTACACTATAGCGTACCTGACGTACACAAGCGTTCCATACTACCGTAGGCGGGTTTGCATCATTACATACAAAATATTTAAAAAATAATGCTTAACCGCACAGTTTTGAAAATTTGCAGTATTGTTTATAATAATAAAAGCTAGCATACATGTATGTTATAATTCCAAAGTAAAATTTTTATTATTAGCAGATTTTTTAAAAGCATGACAAAGAAGACGAAGAGAGGGGTAGTGACTCGTTTTCATTCATTGCGGTACTAAAAATAGACGGAAAGTGATTTCATTGGTTGAAAACTATTAAGGGACCATAGAGGAACACTTCTATACCAGTTTGGGTTGCCAGGCTTCGCGGGGTTGTGAATTATGAATGGTTCAACGCTGTGTACGCTATAGCGTACGACAGTATTGAACGGTTTTAAAGGGAAGCAATCGGCCAGTAAAGAGTGAGTTAATATGGTGAAAAATAACTATAGAATGCTATTTAACAGAAAAGATAACACTAAAAAAAAAGGCAAAACCTGTCAACAATTCTCAATCCTCTGAAATTAGCAGATCCTCTGACAATTCTGATGCCTGTGTATTCCCATTGGAAAAAAATATTGATGAAAAGAAAAGACCTAAAAACAAATGTTGTAATTTCACATCTCCAGCTTCACTATCTGACTATGCCAATGGGGAAAACATTTTGTGAAACAAAAAGTTCTGTGCAACACAATGACCTTTACGGTCAGGTAGACCTACAAGGGAGGGGGGAAAAGTTATGTAATCGATGCAATGCAGTGATGCTCCGAGGATCGAAAAGTGATAGGACAAACTGTCCCAGAGAAATCAATAGGACAATGTCCAGGCTCTTGCAAAAATCAATACGACAAAAGCGTGCCAGTGTTAAAAATGTAATCAGACATTTGTCCTGACAGGGGAGAACACAATAGGACATCTTCCATGGGTGCATGTGGTGACCAAAGCTTTTGCCTGAACTTTCCATCATAACCCTTATTATAACGGTCACTTCATGAGTTTGAGTCCATATAGCAGAGCCTTATTTTCAGGCAGACCCATGCCTGAACCAGCATCAGATTGCCTGAATTCAGGCTTCAGGCAATCCCCCACACGCACCCCTGATATTCAATTTTAATAGGTCAATGTCCTATGACCTGGGCCTCAGGACATCACTAGTTCAACAGGAAAATCAAACTGAACGTAGAGTCCTTCATATGGGGACTTAAAGCAAGTCTGACCCCAGCGCTTTATGCACGTAAAAATCCCACGACAGTTAAGTCAGTAAGAGTAAGGAGAAATTTCCACTGCTGGGTATGACCAATTTAATAGCTAGGTTTCCCAAGTCCGCCCCCCCCCCCCCCCCCCCCTCTCACCCCTTTACAAAATGGGTGGCGCTTCACTCGTGGCGACGCACTCTCCAGGGGAGAGCAGCTTGAATTTTACAGAGTAGTCTCTGTGAATACCAAAATGACACGACATTTAGCACTGGCTGACTTTTCACCAATTTCTTCATTTTGCGAATAATCCATCATAAAGATTTAAAGTTAGCACCAAACTGTCTCATATCTAAATCTGCAGATGTCAATAATAAATTAAAATGGTAACGAACAATTCAAAGCAGTTGTGCAGTATGTACCCGAGCTCAGCGACTGAGTGTCTTTCATGGACTTGACCAATGCCAATAAAACGTATAACCTCTTTGCTTGGAGGAAATTAGATTACTATTTCAATGAAGGATTGTTAATATATTATCGTTAGAAGAACAGTTTCTTAAAGTTTGTGACAGATGAGTTTTTGCAAGAAACACATCAAGATCACCAGAAAGCCTTCACTTTGCTCTGGTTTCATAGAAATCAAACCGTCAAAGCAGCGATTCCTCTTTGACGGAGTTGCCGGAGAGAGCAGAATTTTGGACGGGGTGGGTGGAGGACACTTGAGTGGTTGAAGCTTTTTCATCTTTGTAGTGCAGCAAAAAAACAAATTGGAGCTATTTCCTTTGTTGTGAGCGAAACTCCTTTTGGAAAACTGTATTGTGAGGATTGTATTGTGGAAATTTTGTGACTTGGTCTAAGCGACTAAGGCGGCCATTAGAAATTTGACTTCAAGCACCTCCGCCAAGGAGGAATCGCCAATTTGACGGCTTCATTTCTAGAAAACCAGAGCAAAGTGAGTGTTGCGATCTCTGTAAAGGGTGTTTTTGACGTGTTTCTTGCAAAAACTCATCCGTCAGGGTGCCCCTTTAAGAAAACACTGAAACTTGTTTTGCTATAACGCAATGAAATATTACTAACAACC
This sequence comes from Phymorhynchus buccinoides, assembly GCA_017654935.2. Taxonomy (NCBI): domain Eukaryota; kingdom Metazoa; phylum Mollusca; class Gastropoda; order Neogastropoda; family Raphitomidae; genus Phymorhynchus; species Phymorhynchus buccinoides. Next base: position 22,358 of record JAGGCT020001395.1, read on the forward strand.
AAACACAAGAGCAATCAGCATGACAGCATCACTCACGTAATCAAACCCTTCCTGCTTCAGCCTGTCGCCCAGAACTGTACCGATGCCCGCCAGTTCTGTAACACACTTTTCCCCCATGGGTTCGGAAGTGAAGTTTCTGTGCTTCTGAGATGTTGAAGACATGGTTCTGGAAAAACAAAACAAAAACCCATTCAGTGATTCACCTTCAGATTGAAAATATTAATATAATTATTATCCAATCTTTCTAATTTAAAACTCTGCTGCAAGTGCAAGACAGATGAAAAAAACTGACGAATCAGACAATCTTCGGCTTCATCAAATACTGCAAAGGAGAGGCAGCCCTACACACCCTGAACCAACCAACCAAACACAAAACCTTCAGCCGAAAGAACAATCTGCCAACCTTCCTACTGTCTTCCTGATAAAGCCCGTTCTTGACCAAAACATTCGACTAGGAAGAGTTACTATCCAACATGGTCTGAGTGTTGCATCAACGCCGTACCCGGGCCATAGCCACTGTGTGTTAGGCATCTAACAAAAAATCGAAATAACCTGCAACTGAAAAAAACACTTATTTACAATACTACCTACATATTGCCTGGCGATGAAGTGAAACTAAGAAAACTCTGGGCCTAGCAGTGTTGTTGTTGATCTAGCTCTGCTAGAGGCTAGCAGAAGTTAGAACATAATTATGGTTAAAATATTAAATGTAGAAGACCAACTCTCTGTTGACCTACTTCAACTTTCACTTGTAAAGTTAGGCTGCCGATCTTCGAGTCAGTTGTCAATGTTTTTGTTTGTATGTTTTTAATAACAATTTCGATATGTTGATGGGCGTGGGGGTTAATCACAAATTCACATGATTGCCTAATTGTGGGGCTGTTTGTTATGTGCGTCACTGCCGTCAGCCTCGTTTTGGATAACCAGTCGAAATCAATACTGACTACAGAGAGAGGGAGAGGGGGGGGAGACAAACAGATCGAGATTATAGAGGCAACAAGCATACACACACACACTTGCATAATATGCAGTAGCTTATGTTTTTGAGATAACCCCCACCCATAGATCTCTAAAATATAATAATGATAATGGGGAAAATTTACATAGCGCCCATTCTAAAGTAGACTACAGGGTGCTTTACACATAACAAAATAGAATATTATCAACATGAAACAGATATCAGTAACATGATCAGCAAGTGCAGATAACAATCAATAACGTAAAGCAACTACTACTACCACTATTACTTACAAAAGGCCTAGGCTAAAACAAGTTTGAAATGACACAAAAATGCAAACATAAAATCAAAGCAAATATGTTCACATGAACACACGAATTACAAATCGTATGAACCCTTTTGATATACAAACAAGTCACAAAGATACACACATGCACACACGCGCACACCATACATAGTTACACATACATAAACATATTGCACATGTATACGCACGCGCACACAGATCCGCACGCGCATGCACACACACACATTGTGCATACACATGCACATACACACATTGTGTATATATATATACAGTAATACACACACACTAACACATGAACATAAAAAGATGGACAAAGAGAGTCACAGATGTATTCTGCAGTTGAAGTTTGAAGAAGTGAGTTTTCAGAGCTGACTTGAATGCAGGGCTGCCAACCCTCTGTTGCAGTTTCCAGGGACAAACTACGCCAGGGATACAGACTTATTTCCAGGGACAAACATCGCAATGTCATGCATCAGGGTCAAAACGAGCATTAACTTCCAATTATTTCATGATCTAGCAATATTTCTGTGACTGTTTTTTTCTGTATTCTTGATGTTTTTTGGTGCCAATGTGCTTCAATATTCAAGGTCCCTTGCTGTTCAGTAACCTATGTGTAACATGCATGTTAGGAAACATTTTAAGTGTTGTATTGGGTGTTCCTGTGTTCAATAGCAAGGCCAGCAAACAAGACAAGTGATTGTTCTACAATTTTTTTTATTCTGCTCAGTTTCCAGGGACACCAGACAGAAAAGTGGATTCCAGGGACAGGGTGCCATTTGTTACTGTTTCCAGGGACAAATACCCCTTAGGGGGGGATGGTTGGCAGCCCTGTGAATGTCAGGAAGGATTTAGCGTGACGAAGGCCGAAAGGGAGCGATTTCCAGAGTGTGGCAGCCGAAAAAGAAAATGCTCTGGAGCCGTGTTGTTTCCGATGGCAGGAGGGAATTTGAAAAGTACGGTCGTCAGAGGACGAACAAAGGGTACGTACGGCCAGGAACATAGATCTGGAAAAGGTCGCAAAGATAGGCTGGAGCGTCTAACAATTTTGTAGCAGAGGCAGGTACATTTGTATTTGATTCTATATTCAATTTTGAGCCAGTGTAACTTCTTTAGAAGATCTGATGTATGGTGCCGTTTCGGTGCTCTGAATACAAGGCGTGCAGCAGAATTTTGAACACGATAAAGAGGTTGAACGAAGAGAGGTTGCAGGAAGGCCTAGAACAGTAGAAGTAGAACAGTAGGAGGGTATTGCAATAATCTAATCTAGATGAAATTGTCGAATTATCAAAGGATTGGCAGTGGACAAATTTTTATTTAAAAAATCTCTAACTTGAAAATGACTTCTGATTGGGGAAGCTTATCCTGAGCCACGCCCAAA